>JAFBJS010003637.1:146741-268487 GCA_016785265.1 Paraplagusia blochii | reverse complement strand
TTATTACTGATACAGAGAAAATCTCTTTCGAACAGTGGGCCAAATAGACTCTAAACAGTGCATTATATAAAAATCTACCACTACCACAGTGTTGGGTACAGTATGTCTGTGAAGATTCTCATTTATCCAGGTTACGACTTCCAAAATGGATTTAGTTGTAAGCAACTGGACTTCTTCTTGAAATTGAAAGACTGTCTACAAAGGTGTGACCAAAATAACTCTTCACACCTTTGTCCAGTGGTGAAGGTAGTGGTCTAGAGGAGTAGAACTACTAGAGTTCTCTCTGACATTAACCAGAAACTGATGAAGTTCCTCAGTTGAGGAATGAAATGTCAACTGCTTACAAATAAACCCTTTCTAGACAGTATTGGGTAGTTATGTAAGTACTGATTTTTAGCGAATGGGTTACATAACTCTGGGACCTCCTAGTATTTTCATCCTTTGTGTCCTGTATGATTATTATCTCCACATGTGCACATTTTTCAGTATATCAAAACCAAAATAAAGGAAATGACTGTTGAGGAAAGTCATAACTCCTCTTAAAGAGGATTTCACACAGCGGAAGCTTCGATTGCTTTTCTCTTAATGTTTCCGCCTGGCTACACAGTGTTTACCTTCAGACATGAGCAGACACCTGTGACCTGGTCTAAAAATAGTGTTTGTTCTGATAGGTCTGTTGAGCTGCCCTCATACTGAACCTGATTCAAGTCAAACAGAATCAAAGAGAATCAGAAACCTTGCTAAACCGTCCCCTTGAGGATCACTCGAGAGGCTAATGCGTGCGGTACCTTCGGTAACGCCCAGCAGCCAATCATTATGATGAAAAATAAAGTCGTCGTGGCCTAAAATTCAATCAGACATGACTAGAATAGAGAAGCTTCTGTTGCCAGGCACCTAGAATAGGATCTCCTAGCAACAGCACCAGCTGCTTTTGGGAGCTGTGTTGAGTGTGAGCCTATCTTAGGCAGACTGCTGGCTGTGGAGGGCACAGAGGACTCAGCAAGGGCTTACACGCCAGATATTCCTGTTACTGGGCTGCAGATGAACCATTACGCACAGGTCTATACTGGAAGTCTGGATCAAACAGTCGTCTAAAGAATGTATGAGCTGCACAATAGCTCTACAATCATCATGTTTCCTTTTTAATATGATACATTAATAAAGTTAATGATCACGGTTTAACTTAATGATTCAAATGCATTAATGTGCTGACTGTAATCAGTGCTGTAAGCTTACCCAAGGCTTCCCAACCCCCAGTCTGGGGCCACAAAGTGACACAGTGGTAAAAAAAATGTACATCAGTTTCACTAATACACTTTATTCAAGTCATATCCCTTCACTTTTTAATATATAGATAATCTGACTTGGGTTTAATACACTATCAAGACTTTAACAGTAACAGGATAAAGACTGAATGATGTTTTATTTAGAAAATGTAATGATTTTTTCAGCAATGGCACAACATTACCGGTCGACACTATCGACTGATACCAGCAGACTAATCCTTTGTACAAAAAGGTCGGTGTCTGCTGCTCCATCCCTGTCCCCGACTCAGTATTTTTGCTCTTTTTGGTTTTAATATTTGAATGTAGAATATTGGTAATTAAAATCTAAAAAAAGTAAAAAGCATGTATAATTAATCTCTGACGCACTCCACAGCTAAGGATTTTGAGGAACGCAGATGAATACATGATGTTTTCTCTAATAATTACTTGTTCTTTCTTTGAACTCTTTCTACCAAAAATGTCAGTGGAAGTCCACTTTTAGAAAAAAACTGGACAAATAAACAAAGGTACTATCTCTTTATAACGTACACTAAAGGCAACTTCTCCTTGACATTTCTGATTAACTCTAGTAGGGGTGTCCTTCCCTAATTTCCTTAGAATTAATGTCTGCTGTATCTGACACTCACTCATGGCAACAATGAGTAGAGACAAAACTCCTGATGTGTGGAGTGTAAACCTCCAGATAAAAATAGTCTGTTTGTAGGATGTCTGTAAGACAATCTCACCGTTCTGTGTCCAAACAGATCCAAGGTTGTTGTACCGCAAGATTACACTCAGATGTGTCTCAAAGTGCCACTGAAACCACAGGGATAATGTTTTCAGTATGACTTGAAGCGTGGCTTACAACATTAAACCCTGTGAAATGTAGACTTTGTTAATAAAGGTCTGTGTTGTTTCATTCCCACAGGTCTGACTGGGAAGATTTTCAACTCTATATCTGCAGCTGGATTTGAGATCTCTGCCTTTCAAATGGTAAAAAAAAGTCTTCTCTTAGAGCAAATTTCAAAAGTTAATACCGAGTGGATATTAAGTGCAATGATTTATTTATCATAATGTTTTGATATTATGCCTTTCTTCTTCTCCTTTTGGCTTATCCCTTATTCAAGGGTCACAGCTTTTGCTTTTTCTCTAACTCCAACTACCTCCATGTCCTCTTTCACTGCATCCATCAATCTCCTCTCTGTCTACTACCTGGTAGCTCCATCTCTAGGATCATTCTTCTACCAATATATCCACTGTCCCTCTTCTGAACATGTCAAAACCATCCTCTCTAATCACCTCATTCCTGAACCTGCTTTGATATTATCCCCTATAGATCATTAATCACAATGTCTCAGTATCAAATGCTGCAGCATTTCAGTATTATTGGGATGGTTAGTATGTGGTGATGTTTCAGTATTCAATGAAAGTTGTGGCTGTGTTAAAGAGATGCAGGGACAACAAAACTTAATTGTTAAAAGTTTCAAAAATTGTTTTCAATGTTTCAAAACTAAACAAAAACCAAAAAAACATCAAATTTTCAAATCAATATTTAGCAGTTCTGCTGTAAACATGCTTAGAGCTCCATGAGGTGTCCACCACTGTATGTGTCATCACCGACAGGACACCAAGGTTATTCACCTTGACTAAAGGCTAATAACAGAGTAATTGGATAAAAGTGCAGCAATGTTTGTGATAAATTCTCTGACAAAAATAGAACCATGAAAATCTATAATCATGACGTTCCTAATACGGAGCTGGGACCGTTCTTGGACCATGACAGCATGACAGATCACTGTTGATTGGCTCTGCTGCAGGATGACCTCAAAACAAGCGTCTGCATCACCCTTGTGTTCGACCTGGTGCAGTCCATTTGTTTGTCCTCATCAGATGTGATGTACATCCTGTGTGTCAGAACTGCAATAAATCAATATTTTAGACAGCTTTCAGACACACACACACACACACACGGCCAGAAACTGTGCTGTGCTTTTCAGTGAGGCTTTAGCTTCAGAGTCCACCAGCTGCCAAGGTGCTGCTGAACCAATACAACTTCACACAGAGTCACAGTATAGTGCAGTGTGGTTTGGGTGGAATTTGTGGAGACTGCAACCCCTACAAGCCAGCAATGGATGAGTGGAAGAAGATAAATGAATCAATAAATACACATATGTGAAAATACTAACCTATATTGTTCCCACACCTTGTTTTTGGGGGGATACCATTACAGAGGTGTTGTGTCCCTGTTTATGTCTTGTCATGCAAAGTTTAAAATTGGAAGTATGTTGTGGTTAGGTATCGGATCTCATCATCAATCCTGACCCTGAGCACCACATCAGTTCCATTCCTGACACTTTCCATTAAGTCTGTCTGTTCCTGTTCCTGTTGTGTGCTCTCTGTGGGTAATCACTGTGATCCCTCCCACCTGTGTCTCTGTTAATTAGTCTCACTAGTGTCACCTGGTGCCATCACTATATAAGCCCCCTCCCCTCTCCCTCACTCAGTCTCTGTTTGGTCATTGTCTGTTGGTGAGGTCTGTTTTTGTCTTCCTGGTGTTTGGAAACGTCTTGGTTAGGTTCAGTCTGGACAAGTTTTCTTTACTGTTCCCTGGTCTGGTTATCAGTTGCTCCTGGTTCCTGCCTGGTTTGCCTGTTTGTCAGTGAGTTTTGGTTCTCCAATTTCCTTGTGAATAAAACCTTCAAATTTTATTTGACTGAAGTGTCATATCACATCACCATGTATCCCAGGGCACTGTACAAAAATAGCGGACGATGTCCACAAATCTAACAGGTAAATACCCACTGCCTTTGTAGACCCTCATTACCTCAAGGTGAAACCTTTTTTTCACCACTGAAGAGAGATGCCAGTTTTTGCATTTTGGTTCCTACTTACTTCCTCCTCCACCAAAGTAACCCTTTCAATGGCATAACAAAGTATTAGAATTGATGCTAAATGAGAATCAGTTATTATTTAAGTGAGTGTGGAGCCGTCCAGTAAGGCAGCTCAAACTCAATTTCACAATGGGCCGGAATGAGTTAATAAGAAATTAACTATAAACCTGCATGTTTTCCCTTCCCTCTGGGTATGAATAGAGTTTTTTATGTGGATACAGTGAATCTGGATCAGCCAAAGCTTATTAGTGTCAACACATGAGAAATTTCAATAGGCAAAATTCACACATCATTGATATTTGTTTCTTATTTGGTCTCTTTGTTGTCTCTTCAGATCGGTTTGGCATGCATTATTAATATAACAAATTCTGAGAGTAAGTAAGGTCTGCATACTGGTGGGCCAACTCTAGTACACATTTGATTTTTATCTCCGGGCCAAAGATAATTGCACTGCGGGCCAGATTTGGCTCCCGGGCCGGAGTTTGACACCTATGCAGTAAGGGGTGAAATGACAGCACCACACTTGTTGTGTAGATCTGTCAGTTTAACCAATGTACTTAACAGTGCAGTACTCAATAGATGGAAGGCACAGTCCTGGATGTTTCACACTGACATCATTTCTGTCTTTTTTTCCAGTTTCATGTGGAGCGAGCAAATGCAGAAGAATTCCTTGAAGTTTACAGAGGTGTTGTTACGGAATATAATGTGAGTATTCTGATGTTAGCAATGTGCTACTGTCTGTAATAGACATCAGCGCTGTACTGGCGTGTATTTGCCCTGTTCTGTCTGTTCATTTACATCAGTGTTAATGCATTTGTGTGTCGGGCCGTACACCTGTGGAGGGGTGTGTTTTCAAACAGCATCAGGTGGAACTTTGTTTATGCAGAGACAAACAAAGAGTTACCACAGACCAGACATGTATTGTGAATGGAAGAAACTGCACGTCCTCACCTCAGGGACGACGGGAGATACTGACGAGGCTACATTCTGCTTACATCGTTGCAACTGATTTAATGTGCAAATCAGGATCTGGAAACTAAAACTGTGGCTGAAACTATGACAGAACAGAACAGTTGTTATGTTGTTTGTTCTGCCAATAAAAGACTTGATACACTTTGTCTAAAAAGTATCATCTAAAGTCTAAAATCTAAATGTTATCAGCAGTTATATGATCTTGGCCTTCATTACAAAATACTACTTTAATTTGTCAAACTAAAGTAGTATTTTGTAAAATATTACTTTGTGACATTTGTAACAAGAAGTTCCAAATCACTTTTTTTTGTGTCTTGTAATACACATACAAGGACAAAATAATATATATGATATTGTGTTATTAATGTAAATTAAATAGGGTTTACTTATATCCTACAAAGTATTTAAAATAATTTGTTATAATAATGTGTTTATACTCAGTCCTTACTTTGAGGAAAAAAAACACACCCACAAGAATAATGATGGAAGTACAGATATGGTTCCACTAATTTCTTAGTCTTAAGTTACCATGATGTTATACATGCCCTGATGTTTACAGGTACTTTTGCTTTTAACTAGAAAAATGCAACTTATAACCAACCACCCTTTCTCTCCTCAGTCTATGGTGTCAGAGCTGTGTTCTGGTCCATGTATGGTGCTGGAGATCTATGGTAAAGATATTCATCAAAAATTCAGGGAATTTTGTGGACCTCCTGATCCAGTGAGTCTACCTTATGATTTTTATTTTTCCTGTATTTATTTTCAATAGTAACATATAATTGTTAAGAAATGCGTTTGAAACTCTATAACACAATGAGTGGGAAAGACAGCTAATGTGAGGTATATGTGTATTGAATACCAAATTATTCAGATTTGGTAAACCCAGTCTCACACAGCCCCCTCCCCAATGTCTCTAACAACTCACTAATCACACCTTGACCATGTTGTCAAACCCTTCCTGCTGTTGGCATTAGGGGTGGTCGTTTGGTTAACCCCTGTAGAGGGGTCTTATGCAGGGGTCTCAAACTCAAATAAGTTGAAACCACCCACGCTATCATTAGCAAAGTCTCCATTGCAATACATTCATCCCATTAATAAATCGTGTGGGCCATGCTAACATTAACTTTTACATCAAGAAGGGGGCCACAAAATATCGTTCCACGGGCTGCTCATAGCCCACGGGCCATGAGTTTGCTTTTAAAAGAATTCTTCCTAAGAGTAGTGGTGTATCTGTAACAGTCAGTAAAACCATGGAGGCAGCCATGTTGCTGGACTGTAGTCATCAATCAGCTACTGGATTGGTCTAGCACAATCACATGTGGAACTGCGCCACTGCTTGCGAACCAATATCTTATTGCGTCCTGAAGAAGCTAGTTTAGATTTATAAAAAATTTATATATACTGTGTATATATATATATGTATGTGTGTGTGTGTGTGTGTGTGTGTATATATATATGTATATATGTGTATATATATATATGTATATATATATGTATATATGTGTATATATATATGTGTGTGTGTGTGTATATATATATATATATATATAAAATTTTCTATAAAATAAACCCTGTGGATGATAAATGGAGCATCCTGACTCTCACTGTCTTACTATTGTACTAATTTTCCACTGCTATGTCCAAACCATCTCAGGCTCTTTATCATTTCCTTCCACCTTTGTTGCCTGTCTCTTATACACATCTATGTGTATATATATATATGTATATATATATGTATATATGTGTATATATATATGTGTGTGTGTGTGTATATATATATATATATATATAAAATTTTCTATAAAATAAACCCTGTGGATGATAAATGGAGCATCCTGACTCTCACTGTCCTACTATTGTACTAATTTTCCACTGCTATGTCCAAACCATCTCAGGCTATTTATCATTTCCTTCCACCTTTGTTGAACGTTGTGTTAAACCACAGCAGGCCTGGAGTTTTCTTTATTGCTTCAGACTCCACTGATAATCACAAAGCGGTTTCATCACCCCATGACCGAAGACTCACCTTGGAGTTATCTGACGAATAACCCAAAACATTAGCCCTCCCGCCCCAAAGTGGTGCAAACTCATTTGATACTGGAGATAAGTGGGACGTCTCAGAGGCTCCAAGGGTTTAGTGGAGACGAAAAAGTGCCAAACTAGACCCGTGTGTGTGAGAGGAGGTGTGATGAGGTCACCGTCTGGTCACATGTGGATGTGTCTGTGGTTGAATATATTCTGGCAATACAAAGTATTGTACCCCTCCCTAATCCCCCGAACATTGAATGGGACAATCGGTGTGGACTAGCATAGAGGACAGATTTTCTAAAAATAATGTTTGGGACAGGAGGCGACATGAGACTATTGATGGGTTTGTATCGAGCAAAGACTGATCTATAAACCACACATGTTGTGAACTGATCAGTTGCAGAATGACAGATGTCAGTTTAGTGATTAGAAAAAAAATAAAACATTAGCTTTATGTTTTTACACCGTCACATCAAACCGTGTGACATGGCGTGTACAATGAAATATGTATGAGTTTTAACAGGGCGCCAGATGTCTGAGAGTGAAGGATGGTCATGTGTTCACGCCTCCACACCCTCCGCTGCATTTGCCTCACACTAGAGATTGTTCTCTGTCTTGTGATGTGTCCTGATATCACAGTGAACAGACACAAGGGTTCTCGCTTAGATAATCCTGAGTGACGCTGTTCTATCGAAGAGAGTCTCGAACTCGGCTTCCCACAGAATACTCCACCTGGTAGAACATTTTCAAAATGGCTGACTGTTGCCTAGAAGAATAAACATAAGTTGTTTTAACACAGTCAACTATATCGCGGTATTAAGTAGTACAATAACTAACCGCAGTTTAATGATGATTTCATCATGTTCCAGGGGTGTTCACACTGTCTTTGGGAGGGGAAATGACCAGAAATGAAATGTGATCTGTCTGCTGTGAAAATGTAAAATATGTGAACTCATACTCAGGCCAAATGTACTTTATATTTGTGACGGTGTACGGTATATTCTGTGGCTCAATATAATTACAATTTCTTGTTTTGTTCTTTCATAATATAGAGGTTTATAACTAAATATGTACATATATGAAAAATCTTCATATATTTAGAATATATGATATAATATACTTTATATATAAAATAATACATTTCATACATACGTTATATAGAACAGTGGTCCCCAAACATTGGGCCAAGGACCGGTACCGGTCTGTGATGAATTGGGGCCGGGCCACAGAGAAATAATGTTTCCTTTTGGTCCCATCTGTCTATTACTTCCACTTGATCCATACCCATATCAACAAAAGAACCGAACAATAGAATGGCTAGAATTCCATCATCAATAATGCAACTATATTTGATTAGGAAATAAACTCAAAATGACGAGTCATTGATACAAGATTCTAACTTTTTGTACCTGTCTGGTAGCAGAAAGTTATAGGCTGTGTGCATTTGAGAAATACTTGTTGTGCCCATGCACAGTTAATTCGGGTAGGAAGATTTTATAAGTAGGAAAATATTTCAGAACACTGCAAATTTAATTTAATTTAATTTAATAAAGAGGTATTTATCTGCCACATTTTAATGACCGGTCTGTGAAAAAAGTACGACACATTTAACCTGTCCGTGGCGCAAGAAAGATGGGGGACACTGATACAGAACATATACAGTATAACTTATATCAAGCTATATATGTATGTATGTATACATATATAGCTTGATGACACTAGTTCAAACAGAAACAGGAAAGTAGGTGGTGTTAATGTTCCATGACAAACTCATTAGTTTATTTTTTATTTATTAGACACTTAGGACACTTGCAGTATTCAATGAAAAAAAATAACCCCAAAGGAGCAGCATGCTAACTTGAAGCAGTTTGTTTACACAGTTGTGGTCGTAAAGAAATAAGAAAAATGAAAAGAGCCATAAAAGCAGATAAGGGAGTCGTAAATGTAATCATCTACGATTGTTATGTTATAAAACAGAATGTGTTGGAATAAGAGACACGCTCAAGTTGAGCTGTTAGGATTTGTGATGAATGTCCCTAAAGTCCACCCTGAGGTATTTTCAATTGAATTAAATCTAGACAGAATCTTTTTGATTTAGAACATATGAAACAAATAAAAGGTGTTGTTTTATTTACTATTTATTTGTTCGATATGGTATTCATGCTTTTTTCCCATTGTTTTTCCGCACAATGTTTTTGTCACTTGTCCCAGAACATTAGTTTGACTGAGAGGAAAAGTGTCACAAAACCTGGCAGTACAGGACAGGGAATATGTGGCGTATGTCAGTCTGTCCGATTGGAAGGTTTGGAGAAAATGCCAGGGAAGCAAGACTGAGATAGTTAGGACATGTTCAGAGGAGGGACAGGGGATACATTGGTAGAAAAATGATCCTAGAGATGGGGCTACCAGGTAGGAGACAAAGAGGAGATTGATGGATGCAGTGATGGAGGACATGGAAGTAGTTGGAGTTAAAGTAGAAGATACAGAGGACAGGGGGAGATGGGAAATGTTGACCAGCCGTGGCAACTTTTGAAAAAGGTCAGTTTGTTAAATTTAGCTTATTAATGAATCTGTTTGACTGTTTTAAATATTAATTTATTTTATTAAAAATACTTTAATCTTACTAACAATCAAAGGGAGAATTTTTACACAAAGTAGATTTCGATCAGTTTGAAGAAATTATGCCCCACTGGTTGATGGACAGAGAACATTTGTTGATTCTGCGTTGGTCTAATAGACTCCTGGTTCAGTACTCTCTGTAGTTCCAGTAGCCAGATGTCCAACCTGTGGAGCCTTTTTGTCTTTTCCATGTGATCCCAATAGATACAGATTATTTGGACCGTAGAAATGATTAATGGACGTTGAAAGAGGACATAAAGATGGAGCAGATGATCTCCTGTTATGACCCTGCAAATGGAGCAAATTTTGATTTGCAAATCATTGTTGTATTTTGTTGCATTTGGTGACTCATTGCCATAACAGATATTTTCTAAGCTTTTTTTAAATAAGTTTTTTCATTATAACATAATATTTAAGATATTATTAATCATTTGTATTATATTGGCCACAACAATCTTGATTTTAAACCCAAGGTTCACAGAATTAATTCAGTTAAAGTTACTTGTGAGGTAGCATCACTTCTATTTTATAGGCCAGTTTTAATTTTACTTTAACACTGTGACCATTACAATTTTTATTCATTCATTTTTGTCTTTAGAAACAGTCAAGTTGAGTTGTGGACCAACGCCTTGACAGTTATCTGGAAACACACATCTTTGTTTGACTTCTGAATGACGATCATGTGGGAGAGTTGTCTTTTCTAGATAATGTGGCAATAAAGAGGCCAACAAAGCCAAACGCAGACTCTGGGAGTGTCACATGTGAAAGAAACGGAAGGAAGAGAGAACTTAACTAATCCATTACTAATCTGCAATGGAAAACAAGCGATGCAGGAAGTTGAGAAATAATGACTGGTGGTGGTGGTGGAGGACCCAGGTCTGCTTCCATAGACATTAGTCCAACACCACTGCAGACACATGGAAGATGATGGGTTAAACGCAGAGGCCAAATTTCGTTGTGCGCTTTGGTGCGAATCACAACCTCACAATGACAAAAAAAGAAATTTAATTAATTTAATTTAAAGACTGAACAAAGAGAAACACAAAAGCTGCGAAAAACAGATTTTCAGGTTGTAAGGATCCACTGATCACCTGCCGACGACGACTTTAGGAATAAGTTTCACACGCACTATTAAAGACATGTAAAAATGCAGCCGATCATGTGAACACACCACCCCAGGGCCTTATTCAGCACATAGGATAAGTTGGTCTTTGGTGACTTCCCTTTCCCGGTCACATGTTGCTTTGCTGACTAATCAGTCTGAGAACACACTGCAGAACAGTTCAGTTTTAAACATAATCTTTGGAAGAGACACTCTTGCCATTCTGAAAGGTCAAACCAGGCAGCGCACGATAAGTGGCGTATGTCATTATTTTCTTTTTGTTCGATTCCTCAAGACTTTCTCAACACTTGACGCAGTGACGATGTAAGACTGTTGTTCTGTCATTTACCATTGAACAGGAAATCGCTCGGCATCTCTATCCAACGACACTGCGCGCCCTTTACGGCAAAACCAAAGTGAAGAACGCAGTCCACTGCACCGACCTGCCCGAGGATGGCGTACTGGAGGTGGGTGCTGGTCCGCTCACATTGTATTTTCCGATGTGCTGCTTTGTCCACCCACTCTATTCCATATATGCATGTGCATCTGCATCTTCACAACACTTTTCCCTAATTGTCTCCCAGTCTATGCACGAGTATGTTGCTCATGAACAAAACCTCCCTCAATTGTGTGAAGCTGGGTCCCATGACTCAGCTCTGTGGGCTGGGGCAACCTTAGATCACAGTCGTGTTGAAGGGAACAAGAATGGCAGAGGAATTTGAAACAAACCCATTGTTTTACGGAGAGTGTGGTCTGACCCATCAAGCGTCATTGTTCAGGAAAACTCCTGATCTGCAGCCCTGGACAAATGCCTCCTTGTTAACCATTAGCCTGTGACTGACTGAACTCCCATTTTCCCAGGACCAAGACTGTGTGTTCATGGATTTTCTAAGAAATGGACTTCATTATTTTTGTTGCTATTGATTGTTGTTTTGTTTTTTTTCCAGGTGAAGTACTTCTTCACGATTTTGGATGGATGACCAGAAAGAATTTCACTCACATCATACACATAAACTTCACAGTTGTCTCAATTCTGTTTATTGTTTCAGCCTGATGTAGATTAAATAAAGTGACAAGAGCAGACTCCTGACAAGTGTTTTGATCTCTGACACTGAATTAAGTATTCTCACACCAACAACTAATCTTAGATCACGGTATACTGCATTGCCTCTCAATTCTCAAACCTTTTGACCAGCGACTTTGGTATTGGATTTATATGTTACACTTTGGAAAAAAAATGTACAACTGCATAAATATAAAATTCTTCCACCATGAAAATGGCTAAAACATTCAATAAGTTGCATCACATTACGTGATGGCACCAGCAAAGACAGAACAAAGCACTGAGTTGCCACTCTTTCCACAGAGGCTGGACCCACAAAGCTCTACACTAGGATTTAAGAATGAACAGATGCTAAGCGCATTAAAACACTGTTAAAAACAAATGTTATCAAACCAAAACCTACGGCTAAAGTGAATGGCAAAAAAAAAAAAAAAGTGAACAATCCACAGTCAACTTTTAACGATGAAATCCTTTGCAAAAACAAAAAACAAACAGACCCCTTTTTTTGTCCATATTGTGTGAAAAAAAAAGGTTTTGTTAGAAGAAAAATAAAACATGAGAGAATGATTTCTATGAGCGCAGTCAATTATTCAAGATGTGGGTCTTGGAGGTTTGGAGTACCATGCTAGTATTTCGGCTAATCAGAGCATTTTAACACGCTAACACACGACACACCTGCACACAGACATGAGTGTGTATGCACACACTTTGGACCACTGAAGCTGACATAAGACGGAGGAGATTACAACAGGACTAGAGTACGGCACTGGACACTCCAAAATATATAGAAACCACACAGGCGGTGGGGGTGAAGTAATCGGGTGTGGAGGGAGCTACAGAAACACAGCTTGCTACACATCAGTAGTGGAATTGCGTTTTTACAGTAACAAATGAACACATCCCATGGCTCAAGGAATATCGTCATTTACAGTAGAATAAATATTTGCTATTGCTACTCTTGGCAATTTACATTCTAACCTTGGACAAACACATAGAGAAGCTAGTGTAAAGCACACAGATTAAGTGTAGGTCCTGTATATAATGAATGTTCAAAAGACTAGTGGTGTTTTTAACTGACTGTGGATTTCGCTCTCTCTCGCTCTCTCTCTCTACATTTCATTTAATTCTAAAACGAGTGCTTGGCACAGCTGAGGTCACGAGCTGATGGTGAGTTTAACTTCAAATCGTCCCTGGTAGCGGTCTTTCTCGCTGTAATCAATATTCGCTCCGTATACTTTGCACTCGACGCGAACCTCCTGATCCAGTGTCACGTTGGTGAAGTGGATGGCCACCAGGGGCTGCAGGTACTGGGGATGCAGACGCTTGCCGTAGTACGGGTAGTACTGCAGGGGGAATCCTTGGCCCAAGCCGTAGTACTTGATCTCTCCGATTTTGCCTTCATCCTCGTCTCTCTGCAAGCACAGTTAGGAGTTGAGTCTACATTCGTGTTGTTGTGGACGGTGTTTTTGTAGACGCTGGTGAATCTACGGTACCTTAGCTTTGCAGTGAATTGGGATCGTGTTGGGCGAGAGGATTTTCTGCACAGCATCTGGGAGCGACTGGTTCTCAGGAGCCTGAAATAGAGGGAAATGTTGAGAAACAACCCACCCAACACTGTTGTACTGAGGCGGAGAGCATTGGAGTTGGTGCAGGGGTGTCAAGACTCAATTGGCCCACCATTTAAAACTGGCATAAAGTCACGGCGCAGACTGAATATTCATTAAAAAAATAAACTGTTAATATTTCCCTTTCTCCAAATACTAAATGCAGGGGCAGTGCCAAGGTCTCTAGGGGATCCTAGCAAGATACCGCTAAGGCCCCAAACCTATCAGTGCCTGCAGTAAAAAAAGATTTTGACAGGCCCCCTAGTGTCCAGAACCCCAAGCAATTGCCTCGCGTGTTGCCCCTGATTAAATGATGATTAAATGATTTCTGGAAACAATGAATCTGGAACAGCTACTTAACATTATAAACACATGAGAAATCTAAAACACACCAGTGGGATTTCCCTTTATCTGTAGCTTTTCCAGATCCTTTAAATGTTTTCATGTTTTTTTACAGACCTACGACTAAAAAAATGAATGTCTGTGCCATAACAAGGACAATGCATCACTAATGCTACAAGAATGTAGGGGCGTTATACTGGTGGGCCAACTCTAGTCTGTATTTTGTACGATTTGCCAGGCCAAATTTAATTACACTGCAGGCCAGATTTGGCCCCCGGGCCTGAGTTTGACACGTGTGAGTTAGTGGATTTGACTATTTGCGCACACAAATTAGTTTTAATTTGTGCTTTTACAGTCTTATTTTACTTAGCATACACAAGACTCAGACTACAACTAACTCTGTCAGAACACTTTATACACTTACATATTCCCCTAACATTTTACCAATTCATGGTGAACAGCAAATTATACATTTGTGTAGGATAAGGTAGAAAAATCCTGTGAACAAATCTGAGTTCAGGAGATAATGACACGTAGGTATAAAGAATAATAAGTAAGAAAATGTTTTCAGATTTGTAGTGGTTAAGTCATCAATCATGCAGACAATATTGTTGTTTATCAGTAAAAACATATGGGGCAATTTATCGTGCAGTAAACTGTGTTATTGTCCCAGGCCTTGAGTCGATGGAGTGCTTTATACATATGCTTGAATGTGTTGAAACAAAGAATTAAGACAAACAAAGGTTTCTTACACAAAAATATCAGGAAATTTGAAATAAATCTTCATGGTCAGAAATGTTGACTTGGATGTTCTTGGTCGCTCAGGTTACAGGAAACACTATTTTTTTTTTTAGCCTAACCTGAAGTAAATTTTGTCCTAAAGTGAAGGTGCCCTCATGTAATTGTCTGTAATGTTATATGACAGACACAGTGTCTGTACCTTCAGGTGTGCAGAGAACTTACTTTTGGTCTGTAGTTAACAATCCTGTTCAGCTTCACAATAAGGCACGGCTCCCCCATCTTGAAGCCAAAGTTGTTATCGCTGTCCCCTGAGCATTTATCCAGCCAAGACCTATCAAAACGACAGGCCATCCTCTGGCCCCCTTCATCTTCCAGGCTTCCGCGGTCCCTGTATGATTCAGGAGTTACTGAGGACACGACAGAAGACAAGTTAGACCTAGGACAGATCTCATTAGAGGGTTCTATTGACTGATACTTACGGCCACAATCTTCGTATTTCCCCTGATCGGTCTGCTTGTCAGGTGCGTACAGTTCAAGGAGTTTTCTCAGACTGATGATATACTTTTCGTATGACGATTCATCAGACAGACTGAAGGAAATTTCTGATTTTTCAGAGCGAGGGGTGTGTGACAGACCTGAAAAAAATTGTTGGTATGAGGTAAAACTTCATACTTTTTCAGTATAAATCCAGACAAATCAACAAAATGTAGCTTCTTATTAGTAATTACTGTTTATCTTGATGGTGGCGTGTAGAGCAATGACAAAAATACATATAGTTTGTTTACGGTAACAAAAAATAATATAGGTTTGGTAAAAAAAAAAAGGATTGATTAAATAACATATATTTGTTTCTTAAATGTCAATGTGTGACACTAATTTGTGTTCAGCGAGAGATATCTTTATTGTGCCTTAATTACATAAGCATTTGTCTTCAGGAAATCTGCAACCCTCTCTTTCTGACTTTTCCCAAATGTGTCTTTATTTTATTTTAACATTTTTATGTTTTAGACTGAATACAAAGAAGATATAATCAATTCTGACTGTAATGTCTGTCACACAAGGTTGCTTGCAAATTTGCCTGTGAGATGTTAACTACTTTTCTGATTGGGTAACAAACTTGCAGAGCTGAAAAGTAAGTGCTGTTATTTTGTTGTTTTAAAGATATCACAACAAAATGAATCCAGTAAAATTTTCATGAAAGAAGGTATCACCAGCAATTTCCGCATTGAAAATCAAACAGTCAAAAAGACTGTTAGCGGGCGTCCTAGTAGTATGCGTCGTAGTGTCAAAGGCAGAACAAGCAAAGTTGGACATATGATCGTGCCAGACCAATCAGGTAGTTAATTGAGGACAACAGGCCAGCAACACGGCTGACTTTGTGGTTTTACTGAACAGTGGAATTCTCTCGGTAGTCTTCTGGATTGGGCAAAATGGATATACAGATCCTTGACTAGGATGAAGCAAAGAATTTGGAAAAACTAACGGCGCAAACACTAAAACTTCTTAAAAATTAGAAATAGAAACCTTACACTCTGCAATTTCAACGCAGATATTCTCAATTGGTCAGGTTAACAAAGGAGGAGACCACACCTAAAGCCAACAGCAGTAAGGGTTTGACAACATGGTTGAGGTGTGATTGGTGGGTTGTTAGAGACATCTGGGAGGTTAGCGTCACCTGGGGTATGCACCTGACTCTGTGCTCCTTGGAGACTGTGCTGTTACTTGGTAAATTAGCAAATATAAATCAGTGTTTTAGTTCAACAATAAATGGGTGGGTAGTGGAATTATTGGATGCAGTGTGCAGCTAAAAACCCATGTTCTAAAAGTTGAATCAGATTAAGACAAATGAAGGTACGAGAGTAAGGCATCTTTATGCATGAAAAAAGACATTTGTTGGATGTTGGCATTGGGAAACAGTTCTATTTTGTGTGCTCTGGCACATGAGTGAAATACTTAAGAAAAAAATATGGAGTTCAACTTTTTGCTGTCACTAGCTGTGGTGTTTTAGCAGTGGATAATATCTGGGAGAAACAGCAGATTCCTGCAGGGTCTGGGGATTTCCTCGGACACTGTCTGTCTGTGGTAATTTTCCACAGACCTTGTGCATAAAGCCTGGTTGAGGCGTGGCATGTGGAGAGCGAAGGTGGTAAGAGGAGAAAAAAATATTTGTGCCATACTGTACTGATGTGGGCTTTATTGGTGCGGCAAGCTGTAATATAAGAGTACAAGAGGTAAAACTGTGTGGAACAGAAAGAAACGGAACATCTAGTAGTTAAGCCGTTTCACTAGGAGGCTTGTGAAAGTACACCAGTCCCTGCCCCCACCCTCCGCGCTCACGTGTGTGTCTCTAACACAATGGAAACTTTTAGCCCCAGAGTGAGAGGCAGCTCAGAGGGAGAGAAAAAAAATCAACTACTCTGCTTCCTTTATTATGCCACTGCTGGAAACTCACTTCAACTCAAAGCCCTCTCTACGTACTTTTCAGGCTTTGCCAGAATGTTCCACGATCGTAACGGTAGTTAACAGCTGACAGACAAACGACCAGCGAGCTACCTCATGTACTTGCATCAAGTCATTTACAAAGGCTGCTAAAAATACCAGCCGGGCTGCAGCATGTGCTCTGCAAACACGACTAGGCTTGGCATTTCTGAAAAAGTTGGCAAGCGTGTTTGAAGCACGACTGTGACTGTGACGCTCTTCTCTGAGATTCTGAGAAAGCTGGGAAGGTTAAGCGGCCTCCGATCCAAAACTCAAAACTTTTTTTTAACGTTTTTTTAACAAACTCTATTACAAACTCTGGCTCCTGCACGTGTTTCTGTAAACATATTGACTGCGTGTGACGCACAGCCGTAGCACATGAACTGTTTCAGTCACAGTGGGTGTAAGCTTCAACGGTTCCTCTGTAGCCTCAGGGAAGAAACATTGACTGGCTGAGAGGAGTGAAGGACAAAATGGCTGAACCAATCTAAGGTCACACAGACTTCTGATAGAGCCACAGCTTAAGGCACACTCCACTGGGACAAACCATAAGAATGATGGCATCTGACTGGTCTTTTAATAAAGCAAAAATGATAAAGACATAATTGTGAGTTATAATTACCTGGGGGAGCAACTCTGTCCTGGTACGTGGGCTTGTAGTTACTCAGTGTAAGCAGCATGGCCTGAATGGTCCCAATGAAGATTCCAGCCAAACATCCGTAGAAAATCACATAGAACACAAAGATTTTAACTGTTGGGAAAGAAAAAAACATCTTTAATATGAGTATGCTAAATTGATTGACACAATATTTTTCAGATACTTCAACTTCAACATGAAACCTATGTTAGTTACAGACATCTGACAAATGTACCCTTCAGAACAAAAATGAAAATATGTGGTTCAAATGTAATATACACGTGACTTCAGGACATTTAGATAAATATTTCACAAATAAGACACCTTTTTTTTACTTTGTTGTCTTTTTGTAGCCTATTTTTGTAGTTTTCAACACCTGAAATAAAATAAATAAAAGGATTTGAACCGTAAAGAAATGGTTCAAATCCTGCTTTTCTGCAACCTGCTTTCAGTCACGCTGACACCTTTTTTTTTCATTTTTCTTCCTTCAATTTATTATCTAACATCAATAAAAGCTTTTTTTTCACTTTATGTGAATTCACTCTGATGATGCAACAGCGGGGAAGCTGCAGTTCCAGTACTACAGGATGAGTCAGTCACCATTCCAGTCACATGAGACCCTCACCCTATTGTGTCGCCACTTCCTACAGGTTAGACATAAAAACAATGTCCTTGTGCGAAATAACAATGAAGTGTCCTTCTATTTGCGTTTCTGGTTTTACACTGGTTGTACTTTCTCTGACAAAAACACCTTTATTTTTACTCAGGGCTTTGTTGAAAAAAAAAACACAAATTTTGCAAGAGTCCCATAATTGTACGTTATATGACAGTAATTACATATTCATCACGAATCAGTGTACTACGTCACTCAGACACAATGCTGTCTAAGCACGAAGCCATTTAAGATCTTAGACATGACACTTAACAAACATCGTATGGTCACAGCTTAAAAGTTACAACTTAAACGGTTTACCAAAATCCTATTACCAACCAGCACACACACTATCTCACATTCTTGGCACTAATGAGATTTGATTTAACATGAACTGCTGTGACATGCAAATATAATGTAGATTATGCCTTTATGTACATTTGTATCCTAAATGGCTTACAATGGAGCATAAAAATTGCAAAACAGTACAGCCCTGACCAATTCTTTCAAATGTAATGTCTTCTTCCATTACATATTTGAAAACTTTAGAAGTGTTTAAAGCATTTCTTCCAATAAAACAGAAATGGAGATCTTTGAGACTCTCTCTCTCTCTCTCTCTCTCTCTCTCTCTCTCTCTCTCTCTCTCTTCAAGTTGTCTGAGTTATGGTAACATGTATGACATAACGATAGAGTACTAACACTGGGCACACAATCACCACATTCTTTTCGAAATTCAATTCCTTTTCAATAACATCATACAAATGTTACCAGAGTAACACCGAGGTCTATATCCAATATCCAAGTCCAAGTGACAAATTGACTTCTATGGTGGCTTGGGATTTCATTAGAGGTAGTTGCTCCTGGTTGTTGGCTGGGTTTAATAAGTTTAAAATAATAAGTTTACATTATTTTAAATCAAAAGATTTAAACACAATTCTGCAATCCAAATAAAGGTGTTAGGTTACAATGTGGCCTTTCCAAGCACGACAAGGCAAACATCCAATGCCTGGTATTCTAATTTGTGTACAGATCTCTGCCGCATTGTCTCTTGTCTCATTAATCACAATGACTCCCATAGCAACCTAACTACCCTCTTGAAACTGGTAGTGGTATGCTAACTCAGTATTTGCATTGAAATTGTGAATGTTGGTGGTACCTCCTCCACTGTCACAACAACAGAAAAACCTGTTGGATGGGTTGGCCATGGGCTTGTGAAAGTCTTAAACACTGCCTTTCACAAAAACATGGAGACCGAATTCAGTGAACACAATTCCCATTCTGTGTCAAGAATGCATCAGCTCATGAGCAATGGTTCTATAATATTTGAAACTGCAATAGAGTAAATTGGACTCTGTTTCACCACTGACTGTTTCTAGTTAATTTTTGGGGGGTATTTTTTATTCTCCTAAAGGTCTCCAAAGTAGTGAGTTCTATTGGTACTTGAAAAGTTATTTGCAATCAAAAGAAGAAAGTCATACAATTGGAAATAATAATAAAGCTAATAAATCAGTTACCCTGATTCAAGAGAAATATGCCACGCATTATCAGCTGTGTCAATAACAACACGGTGAAATAGTTGACCTTTGTCAATTCTGTGTAATTCAATGAAAATTATTGATTATTTATTATTGTCATTGTGTCACTTGTTTAAAGTGAAATCAAGGAACAACGTAGACTAGAATTTCAAAAAGTAATTACAATCTTTATTTGAAAACCTATAATGTGCGTCCCCCTGGTATGATACTTGGCACTCGACTGTAGGTAAGATCAGGAACTGCATTTGAACAATGTAAAACTAAAAATCAGAATGGGATCCAACGTATGTTTTATGTGGAGTTCCTTATTTTTCCCTTTGGGATCAGTAGATTATTTATCTGCCCATATATCTGGTCACTACAGGGATTTAACTGAAATAAAAACCACTTGTTACTGAAACAATTTCGGGCTCAGTTCAGCATCAATGCCAGCAGCACACACCATTTTGTCGTCAGTTTCAGCCACATATCAACAGTACAGTCCTCGGATGTTAGAAATACCACAGTAGCCAGCCTGGCGGGGGTGAAAGTTTGAATGGGGAGCACCTCCCCCACCACACTGCTGAGGCAGGGTCCAGTGGAGGGTCAATGGAGGAGTCTTACTTCCACTGGTCTTATTGGACCAGATTTGTCACATGCCACGAAACATCGTCTGACCTTACACTATACTATAGTTACCCTCTACATCGATCTTAAGAATCGATTACTTTACCACAGTAAAATTCCAACCTGTTGCGTTTCCGAGACACACTCCTCACTCAAACTTGCGACGTCACCGCTGACGTTAACACTGTAATAACCCATCTTTACATTGTAAAATCACATTAGGCGACATTGAAGAGTGAACCCAAACGTCGGTTCACGGAGCAGATGAAAAAAATGTTTTCTGAGTTATGCAGATAATATATACACGAAGGGACAACAATCGTGTATATTACTAATTTTTTTTCAACCTTCATTTGCTCTGAGGTTAACGGAATGACTAGGTAATTAAAGCGAAGCAACATGTTTTCCCTATAAGTGGATAAAAACCCCGAGAGGTGGAGGGGCGTTCCGTTCGAAATGAGTCGTGATCGCCACTGTCTGCGCCGCTGTCTACGACAGGGAGACGCAGATGAGCAAAAAAAGCGAACATTTGTATCGGCCAGTCTGGTTATAATGCATTAGTTAATCCTATTCATTTAATGAGCAGTGGTGGTCGAACTGCTCGCCTTTAACCACTGGAGTCTGCTCAGCTGAGATTTCAGTGAAAGGGGGAAATATGATTACCCTGGTGACTCAATCCTACAGACAGGAGCCCCTTATATGTTGTAATAGTGTAATAACGGAAGAAACACTGCTTGTTTTTGTTCGTTGGCAGTAATAACACGATAACTAGTTGACACAACTTTACCCGGCCCTGTTCCCCTCCGGCCCCCACTGCCACTGTCCTTCAGGGTGACCTTTTATAAATAAAGGACATTTAATAACGTTTGGATGGTGTTTGCAGTAACAACACAAGGAATCTAAACACAGCGAATGTTCGAGTGAAAGGAATCAATCGTTTTACCGTGACTTAAAAAACACGCATTCAACCCCTGTGTAACATGGTTAACCCAGGTGTTTTTGTTTTTCACTGCTGTTGTCGTTTGCTGTCAACGGCTCGATTACCGTTTATTATTTAAAAAATAAACTTGCATTATTCAAGAATCAACCAGTTGACTTAGCATTAGACGTCTCCCCCAAACCCCCGCCCCCCACGTCACTCTCCACCGGCCAAGGCGGGCGTGACATTTTTCCACTTCAATCTGAATAGGACTTAATATAAGATTTAAGTCGGAAAGAGTAAAAGTTCAGGGCACAGCATGGAAGATAGAGCGTGAATAGGAGCCGGTGTCGGGTTTCACAGGTGGAGTTTTGTGATTTAACAGACACAACTTCACTCCGGCCCCCACCAAGACAGAAAAATGGAGTCACGACGCAGCGTGTCAGAAGTCGTGAGGTCTCCAACAGGTGCCGTGTGACTGTCAGCTAACGGATGACATCCATTTCACACTGTGAATGACGCCCCACACAAACTAACGTCTCTAAAACTTAGGGAACCGGATACGTTAGCACCGCTTTAAAGCCGCCCCAGCGTCAAAGTTAAATAATGTTAAAACGACTACTCACACCAACTGCATCCAGTTCGTCCAAGAAACTCTCTCTTCTCTGAATTCCACAGAAATTTCCTCCATCCACCGTCACTGTCCTTATTTCCCGCCATGTTAACTCCCCGGTTTTGGCTGTTGGTTCTGAAAAAAATGGATACTTAGTGTTGAGCGGTTCAGGACAGAGTGATGTTAACCGTCTCACACAGGAAACGCGAAAAGGCAGCTTTGTACCCGTCTCCACCAATTGTACCACACGCAATTTATCTCTCCGGGAAACAGACTCCGCCTTCGACTCGCTGTAACAAGTTACCCCTCCACCTCCACCCACAGTGGGAGGTGGGTGACTCTAGCAAATCAGAGTCTTCTGCTGCTATATGCGTAAGAGGCAAAAGCGGTTGTAGGAAGAAAATTGTATGGGGGTTGTTGGTCGATACTGGCGGCCAAATCAATGGTCGGGAAAACACAGGAGCCCAACTGTCAAAATAAGACACTTTCAGGCCAAACACATTACTAATATTTTTAGCAAGTCTCTTAAAAGTGTCAAACGACACAATAGGGCTTCAGTTACCCCTTTAGCATTATCAATGCTTAGCACTTGGTTTTAGATTCTGTACAAAATAAATATTTCGCCTAAGCATTGAGCTGAGCGGTCTCTTCACAATTAGCTATCTTTATAACTAACTTTTTAAGGTAGTTTTAGAAAGTTGGTTACCGCTTCAGAACTGGTTCAAAGAATGAAAATGAGCTCCAAAAACATTTGCCAATTTGCTTGGAACCGAAACAAAACCAGAAACATTATATATTTTCTGTCCCACAATAGAAATCACTATCTAAAAATAATTGTAACTGATTAATAACAGTTTAATTACTTTGTTTAAAAAATTGTCTCATACAAAGTCTTTGGTAGCCTACAATAACCTGATGAGATTGACTTCCAGTAAACAAACCAATTAGCAAAAACCCCTGGTTCAAGGACTTATTTAACACTACTATAAACTACCAGAAATTCCACAGTGACTGTTGTTTTAACCCCTTTGTAATGCAAAGTGGCACTAAAATGAATTTGTAGTTGACAATACAACCAAAAAATTCAAAAGGAGTCACATTGCTCTCCTGCAACAGGAATAATTCAGCCAGTTCCTGAATACAGTTAACATTGCGACAAACGAATCAAAAATGCCGTTAATAAAAACAACATAACAAGACTCCTTTAAGGCATTGATGGAGTGCAAAATTTTTATTTTTCTAACCATGTAAGATAGCAGTGTCAAACTCATATTTCTGTGGGGCCTCATCAACTATACAATTCCCCTGAAGGGCCAGTTGCAAATAGAAGACTATAGATGTGACTACTTGATAACATCATAATTCATGTTACTGCAGTGAATTATTATTTATTTATTTATGTAACTTCTTTTTGTTCATTGCTTTGTAATTAAACAAATGTTTGTTTTATCAGGATGAGACTATACTACTGTAAACTTCACCATCTTTAAAAAAAAGATATACCAATACTATGTTAATAATTCACATTTTAGAAATTTTTCTAAGAATGCATGTGATTTTCTAACAGAACACTAAAGTTTTCAATTTCCTGTTCATAGTAATTACACCTTAAACCAACATCACATGACTGCTGATTCCCCCAGGATCAGGGGAAATGAAAATCGGTATTGCCCTTCCTACCTTTGCAAGTTAGTAAAGACTTTCAAATGATAACAGCTGCAGAAAAGCATCAGAGAGCAGCTGGAGTTTTTGGATCGTAGTTATGAGACTTCCACTGCTTTTATACATCACCCTTTGACCTTAATCCTTCAATCTCTGCTACTACTGCTACTCCTTTGGACTCCAGAGGCAACGGATGATAGGAGACTAGGATGATGGGTACTTATATTTGGAACTAAAAGGATAGATCTCAAGTGAAGAAGCAAAGAAAAGGAAGAATATGGAACCTTCTTTTTTTTTTCCTTTTGGCTTCTCCCCTTTTTTCAGGGTTTGCCACAACAAGTCATCAATTTCCATCTCACCCTTTACTCTCTATCCTCAACTCTTACTGTGTCCATCAAACCTCCTCAATATAACCACTGTCCCTCCTCTGATGTCCAAACCATCTCAATCTGGCTTCTCTAGCTTTTTCTCCAAACCCTCCTGTTGTTCCTGATCCCGTCCATCCTTGTCTCTCCTAAAGATGAATCTCAACATCTTTAACTCCTCCAGCTCTGTCTCCTGTCTTCTGCCTATTCCTAGTGTCTCTAATCCATCCATCATGGCTGGTCTCACAACTGTCCTGTAAATCTTTCCTTTCACCTTAGCTGCTCTCTTCTATCACAGATCACTCCTGATACTTTTCTCCAGTTGTTAGGGTTAGGAAAGAGAATATAATAAAAAAGTCAAAATTAAAAATCATGAAGTTTTATAGCACTTATTTGTTTTTGTTTTTGTTTTGCGTGGGCTTGTGAAAAAAAGTAATTGTTTTGAAGCCTTCCAACAATAGCAACTTGTTTTGCGCATATCTTTTTTCATACCCTGTAATCATGTGCTCTCATAGTTACAAAAAAAAAAATCACCAAATTTAGGTTAATTACAATGGTATGGTAGACACAATGTCCTTTGATTACCATGTTCTTGGAAGGTAACGTAGAGAATTTCCTGGCCGGGAATGTTCAGTGTCATCTATAAAGGACTATAAACAGAAGAACGTTTGGGTGTCATAAGTTAAGGAAATGAGCAGACACACACTTTTAGACGAGCTTAAAATATTCTGATGTAAACCAGATTTCCTTTCAGTGTATGGAAAAAACACAATCTTTTGGTGTATATAGGTCTCCTGTATGTGCAAAGAGAAAAAATCCCAGATCAGTATTGCACTCTGTTCACATCTGTTAAAGTAAACATTACAAACACACCCTTGTGAGACTATTGATTGTCCCATTGATAACATTGCATCCAAGTGTTTGGATGATCAAGGGTTTGCCAATATTGTCATGAGTTTTCAACATTCTTAGATAAGTTGGAGATAAAAAAAGTGGTATGCAGCAGGTCACCTGGACTTGTGCACATCAATAAAAGCATGTCTAGTCTACTTGCCGTCTGGACTTCCCAGAAGAGAAACGTTTTGAATTTAAATTTGGAAATTAAAGGCCGAAAGACACATGTCTTTTGACCTTAACAGACTGTCAGTGTGTGTTATGGCCTTTCCTACTGCACTTCAGTGTCTGGTTGTCCTCACTGGTACTCTGTTTATATATATCACATCAATGTCAGGAGGTAGTTTAACATCAGACTCTTTAAGACGGTAGTTAAATGTGATTTATTGTGGTGAAAGTCGGTCACTATCATTGTGACACAACGCTATGTGACGCCTGCCTTTAACCCCTCACCTGAGTGAGCAGAGGGCAGCTCAAGCTGAGCTCCACAGTGGCTCCTGGTGGATGGAGGGATTTAACTTAGATCCCTGTTAGATTTGTTATGTTGCAATATCTGCAGTTCAACGAAACTCTTTTGTTGCTTAATATGCTAAAGCACAGTACCTTCACCTTCACTTTGGCAATGTCTCTGTCATTGGTGTGAAACTCCAGGGTTCACCTCCTGGGCAGATAAGTGTACCTGATAGAGAAGTTGGCTTCCAGTGGGCTTACCACCCTCAGGTAAAGATACAGTTTGATGTGATTTGGGTGGTAGTTGAGGTGACTGATGCCCCACTACCCAACTTTTATTTGTTTATACTGCAAAACCATAACAACTGTTATCTCAAGGCACCTTACAAACTAGCATACACAAAAACAAGAAAACAAGAATAAGAAACAAAAACACAAAACAAAATAAACAAAAAACAGATGAAGATACACTATCTTCATCTGTTTATCTGTTACTGGGTCGCAGGGGATGCAGTATCCACAACTACCACCCAAATCACACAGCACCATACTGTGAGCCTGTGGGTGGTCGGCCTACTGGAAGTCAACTTCTCTCACAGGGAATCCAATTTGCCCAGGGTCCTGACAGTGCTATGTTCAGAGCACCTCAGTGGCAACCTGGCAGCTGGTGGGTTGGAACACTTGTGGACCCAGGTCTGCTTCCATAGCCATTAGTCCAACACCACTGCAAGACACATGGACATAGTTATAAGCCTTTTTATATATTATAGTCATTCTATGGTTGGTTTTATCAAAGTTTTTATTGTAAAGATACGTAATAAGATAAATGGAAGCACAATGCTAAACCCCCTAGTAGAAACAAGAGATTTCTAATCATATCAGCCAACTGAAATTATCGTCCAAACAATAGTACCATAATGATGTATAATCAGTATCAAGAGTCATTAGTTTTTCCTCTCAATATGTTTGGTCCTGATGATGAGACCTAAAAATAGTTTTGAATTAGAAGTGAAGCTATAATTTTCAATCAATCAATCAAATTGTATTTATATAGCCCACATTTACACACCTTACACACCAAACCTTAAGGAGAACCTTAAGGGATCCACTCCCTACATTAGTATTTTATGAATTTTTTACGCAATTGTCCTGGTGACACAGCACATCAATGACCACAATAAAATGTGTGCTCTCCCATACAGCTGCATACCGGTATTGGGTTATATCAGAATCGGTACATCACAGTTTTCACCTGCCAGAAATGTGAACACAACACATATAGCCAATGAGATGACAGAAGCCAACTCTGATCCATTAACATACTCACCTATTTCTCATTGTTGCGCTAATTAAATGTAATATTAAAATGCTTTTTACATCAATAGTGTTAGTGTTAGTAACACCTTCCCCAGTTAACTGCAACAGTAACCGACTTTTCACAAAAGTGTAAAAAATATAGAATAATGGCAGTTTTCTCTGCATACTGGATTCGAGTGAACGTGTACTCTGTGTATACAGTACCTCTGTAGGAGTGCAGATGTATGGGTTGTGTATTAGTGTACGCAAGGCAGGGAAGGGAATATTACAACAGATGACAGCTTCACAAAGAAAGTTAGACATGATTGATCTTGTTAACAACAGCCAGCTGGTTCAACTGCTGTTAACAGGCTGTCCCTGACAAACACCATGCTTGTGGTTCCTCTGGGAAGCAAACCTAGGACTTTCTGGTCTCACTGTTTTGGAGGCAGGCATGTTAATCTCATCACTATATGGAACAAACAAGTGTAAATAGTTTCCTTTGAGCGTGAGCCAGGAGTTTAAACGATGACTTTTGTGCTGTAAGGTAAGAGGACTACCAGCATGTGTTAAGTAATAATAATTACTATAAAACAAAGTACAAATCATTTGTTGTATAGACATTTTCTGTGTTTTTCACAATGTTCCAATAGTAAATCTTTGCAAGTTAGTTTCACAGACTGTGACTCATGTGGCAGTAGTTACCAGAATGTTTCTGGAGCGTTCTAATGGAGTGAGTGCCCTGCAGGGTTAGGGTTGCATGACAAAATCAATAAACAACACATCACATTGTTTTTCACTGTGACCACAGCAAGGCAGGATCCTGAAAGTTGATATATTTTTCTGATTTCTATTTCTTTAAATTCACCTCTCACTGCTGAGAGCAGTATTAGAGCAGTATTGTTAGTAATGTCACAGTTTATAAAGTAGCGCAGATGGAAAGGTTGCAAAAAACAAAATGAAAATTGGTTTAATCACTTACGTAAAACATACATACAACAGCCTTTCTCTATGGTGTGTATGGGGTTTCTTTGGGTTCTGTGGTTTACTTCACGGGAGTTTGATTGGCAGACAAAATACTGAAACATAACAAATCAAATTCATTATTCATATTCATATCATATTCATTATTAATCGTATTAATAGGTAGATAGAACTTTATCCATTGGGAGTTTCTTTTGGTAATTACAGGAGTAAAAATCTGGGTTTTTTGCTTATCTAGATGTGAGTTGACCAAATGACCGATATCTTCATTAAGTGCCTTGGTGATATGCTCGTCCAATCAGATCAACTCTGAACTCTCAACTCAATTCTGATTGGTACCAAGGTGACCGCTGGTCTCCCTGCTATAAAGTTAAAGCGCTAGCATTTCTGGAGTATTCGGTTCGTGAATAGTTACTCTAAACTCAGATTACTGGTAATACAGTATTTATTTAACAATGACAATCAATTGTCACCTTTACTCAGCCTAAATAAACAGATAGACAGATAAATAGATAGATAGATAGATAGATAGATAGATAGATAGATAGATAGATAGATAGATAGATAGATAGATAGATAGACAGATAGGTTTTTGAGGTTTCAGTATGGCAATTTTTTAAAAAAGCACTAATATAAGAGCATCTATATGTAGGACGTTTCAAAATCTGTGATAAAGTATTTGTGGGTGTTTTTGGATCCAAGAACAACCAAAGAATAATATTTATCTTCCCTTTGTTACATCAAGAACACATTATAAGATTATATTCTACTATCTAACTATCAAGGTCCCTGAAGCTTGAGGGGACGATGTGAGATTGTAACATTTAAACACATGATGACACTGTAGCATAGGCCCAAAACATTCTGGTCTGGATTGTTTTTAATTCCAGCTCCTTTGTTACCTCTCCTGTTGGCTCCACCTCTCTGACTCACCAGTCATTGACTTGTGAGACTTTCACTTGCAGCTCAGTGATTTCCTTTGCCTTAGGACCTTGAAAATAGCCCTATTTGCCTACGTCTTAGATTTCTTTATTGAAGCCATACTAACTTACTAAAGCAAATGGATTTCAGGTTTATGATAAGTCATGTGTTTTTGTGTTGTGAAATTTCTTGTTTTCCAACTATATTTGTAAATAATGAAATAATCATAACAGAGTGTAATTGACAATAAGGAACTCATCAATTAGACCAGTGTCAGATTTTACAAGTGCTTTGTTGAACTGGACTCATTAAATCAGAATCTGAATCAGAATATTTTTTTATTATTTAAAAATAATAAAATAAAATGAAAATTCTTTGTATATATGTATATATATATATATATTAGGGGTGTGAGGATTGGTCAGGGTGTGTGCATATATTTGGAAAAAAATAGTAATTTTTCATATTTAATACATACTATTGGATTGATGCCATTTTACATATAATGAACATTAAATAGCATCAGCACCATCAACAATCATCTTTATATTATGACTAAGTCAAGACTTAGACCTGGTTAGATAGGTTAGACCAGGGGTGCCCAATAGGTGGATAGGGATCTACCAGTAGATCTCCAAAGGAAAGCTGGTAGATCCTGAGCAATAACATGAAATAATAATAGTATTTGAAACTAGAGATGTAATTCTATTTCCAGATACTAATCACTGAGCTAGAGTGAAAATATTATAGGTATGGAGTCTAACAGTGTAACATACTGTATGTTATATGTTAGTTAGTTCATTTGAAAAGTAGCTAAGACACTGAAGTGTGGACACGCCTGGTTTAGACCAACTTATAGACACCAATTTACTTCCCTACCGAAAAGTACTAGGTTTCACATAACAACATTTATTTACTATGGTACCATCCTGTCCAATATATAAACTTTTTTATATACAGTATATTTATACAATACAGAATTCCAAAGTTTTGATGAAAAGCATATAGGATAAGGAAACTGCATTAGCAAGAGGACAAAATTCCCTTGAATCTGTGGTTCAGTTTTCAGTTCCAGTCTTCCAGAGACACTGTAGCTTTTGCATGTATTGATTATATCATTGTAGTGCAGCAGATAACACCACTCCAACGTAGAGTGCACAGCAGTCTCTTTAAAGAGACTGGTTAATGGCCACTAGCCATCAACATGGGGTCAGTGCCATATGAAGGCTGCACCTAGGTCAAATGAAGAGCAGATGTTCTCTGTAACTGCCAAATATTTACACAAACTGGAATGCATTTGTGGAAATCTGACCCTGGGATTTGTTATTGTGATTTTTGCCTTGTCTTTGTCCCTCGACGCATTAAAACTATTAGCTTAACATCATCACTTCTTTGAGATTTGTGTTATAAGAGAATACAGAAAAAAATAATGTATTGGTCATTACACCAAAGGAAGTGGTTTAAATTCAACTACGTCAATGTATCTAGACTGGGAGGCCATTGCTGCCGTGTGATCTTAGGAACATCACCTGCAGGTTACAGATCAAAGTATCAAGAAGTTTTAGAAATTGTTCTAAATAGAGATTTCTTCTAAATAGAATTACTCATCTATTAATAACTCCCAGTACTGCTAGATTTTGACTTGTGTGGAACTCCTCCTCCTGCTAGTGACTCACGCTCTGTTTCAGAGCATGTGTCCTCATTTATTTTTAGAACTGCAAAGATGATCTGTAGCATGAGATCAGTTACTCAAGACTGCGCAGATCCAATGGATCCTCCTCTTCAATTTTCCTATGTGTAGCATATTGTGCCACCATTCTTCTTCTTCTCCTTTCGGCTTGACCATTTTTCAGGGGTTGCCACATCAAGTCAACATATTCCATCTCCCCCTGTTCTCTGTATCTTCTACTCTAACTCCAACCACCTCCATGTCCTCTCTCATCAATCTCCTCTTTGTCTCCAACCTGGTAGCTCCATCTCTAGGATCATTCTTCTACCAATATAATCACTGTCCCTCCTCTGAACATGTCCAAAACATCTTAACCTGAGCATATTGCCACCATAATTCCTGTAATCTTATTCATGGAAATTATAACTTATCAATGTATTTACAGCATCTTCATGTCAGTGGTGTCTTTTTTTGTTAATGGGCTTCATAAAACCTATAGTCCTGACCACAACAATCAGCATAATAAACGTCCTCCTTTGTTTTCATGTCAAAAGTGTGTATTTAATTTTAATTGAGTTGAACCAAGTTCAAGAGTTCTTCTTTAGCAACATTGTCTCAGTCATTTTCTGAATATTTCCTTTTCAGCCACACCCTCATGTTCATTAGGTCAGGAGTGACAACATTGATAAGAACATATTAACAAATCGAAGGGGAGACCCACCTCCACACAAATAATACATGCTTAAGTTTTGTTCTGCAAGTGAGATTCTGTTCCAAATATGAAATCATAGTTGTATACGTCACAGACATGTGTTGAAACTTCCTGCCAACATAGAAAATAAGAAGTAAGAAAAACCAAAGTTTTCTCCTAGAATTGTGCTTCTTAAAAATGAACACTAAATTGAATTATATCATAATAAATTTAATAGAATTTAATTTAATTAAAATACACAAAGGTAGTGGTATAGGCTGTAAACAGCGAATTGTCCCTAATCATTGAATAGTCTGCCTGGCTTCACAAAGCATAGAATTAAGTGGTAGATGATGCACTGATGAACTGATGGACTGATGGACTGATGTCACCCCCACAGAGTCACTGCCAGTATAGAACATTAGAGGTGATTGTCTGAGCACATCCATCTCTGTTGCTATAAAGATTACATTAGAGGGCTTCTAAAATGTGGATGACATCATTGACAGGTGAAAGCAAAACTATTTCTGGCTTCGTCGCATCATTCCAACGTCATCTCCCGAGCTATCTATCTATCTATCTATCTATCTATCTATCTATCTATCTATTTATCTATCTATCTATCTATCTACCTACCTACCTACCTACCTACCTACCTAACAACCCACCCACGCATCCATCCATCCATCCTTCTGTCTATCCATCAAGGAAAAAGAGGAGCTGCAGAAAGTAGCTGTACAGATTTAGCTGCAACCTTTCAATAAGCCAGGTCTTTCTGCTGTGTAATCAGTGTCTCTGCCCATTAGTGTCACTTGTGTCACCTGGTGTCTTGGGTATACTGCATAACTCTCTGTCCCCCGCTGCTCCCTGGTCCCTAGTTCCGAGCCACGTCTGCTTTGCTCTTGTTCCTGCCTAGTCATTCTCCGGTCAGTCTAAGTTGATAAACGTTTTGCACCTGATTAATGTACCACTGCATTTATGGCCATCCTCCACCAATGCATAACACAAATATAGTCTGGTTTAAAGAATTTGGTCTCTTTATCATAGTATGATAAGTTATGGTAAGCAGTATTTCTAATTTTTTTTTTTATTTTTGTACTTTATTTTCTCATAATACTTTTTATACTACATTATACCATTGTTATAAATGCAACAGTCTAGAAAGTATCACATTATCACACCTCCATTATGGTCAATGCATCCCTGTCTGTCTTCATAGTCGGTGAGTTATCATTCCACCATTGACCTAAATTATCATGATTATGATTTCAAGTTATAATTTTTTCATCTCGTCCCACAATAGCACATTCTCACGTGTCAAAGAAGCACCACTTAAGTATTTGAATTACATGTCATCTTTGGGCCTATTGTTTTAAGGAAAACTGGTTTCTTCTCTGGGGCTGTTTAGGTCTGTATCTCAAAGTCCACCTTAAAAAGTCCAAATGACTCAGTATTTTATTCTGTGTGAACCAAATGACACATCACTCTGGGATATAAAACATCTGGACAACAACAGACTGAGAGGAGTTTCATTGGCGGCAGCTGTAAGGGCGTCCAACAGCAGCAAGCAGTCGCACTGATCTTTCCACCATGAATCCTGCTCCACTGGCGTTGGCGTTGACTCTCTTGGTCACGGTCACTGCTCAGTCCCACGACCATCATGACATGGGCTGGATCAACGCTTACAGACAGGGCTTCAACTTCCAGTGCCCACACGGCGAGGTCCTTGTAGCGATTAGGAGCTACTACAGCCAGGAGGATGGTTCTGACCGCCTGTGGTCATTCGAGTGCCAGCCCACACCTGAGAGTCTGGGAGAGCCCAGTGGCTGTTGGTGGGATGACATCAACCGTGCTGGGCTGGAGTGGTGAGTGGGCTCTATCATGTGTAGCTGGATCTTTGTTGTTGGTTTCATACTGGTAGTATAGTGGTTAACATGCTCTGAAACTGAGAGAGAAGGGAGTCCTGGGTTCGATTCCCACAGCAACTAAAAGATTGCTGCTGCTGTAACATAAGATTATATCAAAAATTAAGAGCATTACAGAACATCAGTAAAGTTATTTTTTTATATTTGTAAGCATCTGTTTATCTATTCTGTCCTGTGAGATCTGGCCTGTATTTCCTAAAGAATGGGTGAAGAAATGGAATGTATTTTTTTTTAGTTTTGTTTTTAACTGAAATACCAAACTGAAAGTCCTGTCCAATTCTCTAGATCACAGATAAAGGCCAACATTTTACTGTGTTTCTGCAAAAAACAACATGGTAAACAGTATATGGGCAATTGTGAGCTGCTGCATCTCTTAAAAAACGACCCCTCTCTTCCTAAATGTCCCGTGTTGCATCTTTCATTGTGCAAACTTTCCCCAATTAATGAGATTTACACAAAATAAAAAGTAAGAGCTGCATGAAATCGGACAAAGAGCCACACGAGGGAATGAGCTTTTAAAATGTTTTAAACTATTCTGAATATACAGTATTTATTGAATGCAGTGTGAGCAAAACAGCAAAGGACATTAACACAGAGGTTATTTAATTTATTAGGCATTACTAATTACTCTGGGATACTTGAGGCTGAAAATCATTGAAGAGTCCTGTTCAAGAACTTTAATGTATAGTTACTCAGCTGCACTCAACCTTGTTGTTTTTGCTTTGTTCAGCAGCCGTGAAGATAGAATTTGTGCTTTTTGTCATTAATAATGTATGTGATGGGCTGGATTTAAAAAAGTCTTGACTCTTTATATGCAGCCACACTGCAACTATTGCTTTGACCAAGGAGTGGAAATCCCCGGACTCAGGGGCTGTTTCATAAATAGATGTTGATGAATTTTTGCCCGTAAGGTTTTTTTTATTATTTTTTATTTCAACATTCTGTGTTAAATCAGTTAATAAAGATGGTTAAATTTCAGATTGAGACAAAAATATGTTCTTCCTCTGATGCAGAGAACTTTACAGTGCTGTAGTTATGCAAAACAAAATATATTTCCTAAACCATCTTTGGACAATCCCCAATGGATGATGGTAGCAGCTGCAGCCTTCAGGTCACTTCACTTCGCGACCCTTCCTCCAGCCCATGGAGATCACCACTGGTGAAGAACAGGACTCTGTCCAAGTTCTCAGTGCAGTTCTCCAAACCCCATGCTATGATCATGCGGGTGACAAAAAAAACAGCATCTACCCTTGGTTTATCAGGAGTATAAACACAGTACAGCTGCAAACAATCTTTAGTGAGTTGGAGACCGCGGTAACCACTTGTCTGTGCTTTTTCAGAACCAATGGTTTCCTGAGTTGACATCCAACTGTAACAGGCAGCTGCTTCAGCTGCCACAAAGAATGGTGTTACGTTCCTGATCTTTGGTTCTGTCTTTGCTTCTTTCTGGTCTCTGATTGGCTAATCTTTTTTTACTGGAGTTGTCACCGACCCTGGCTATCAGCCAGCAACAACTTAGCTGTGATGCAAGTCAATGACAAAGTCACATTGAGCAAATCAGGGGTCTCAAACTCAAATAAGTATGACAGCCACTGCCCCACTGTCTTGTCACTAAAGGGTTGCGTCATCTATAAATGTTCTACACAAAAAAAAATGGGGTTTTATAAAAAGTCAAAAGGTTTCCCACAAATTCTGTCATAAAGGTGATCATCAGTTCTGATTATTACTGAGATTGCACATGCATCATCAGGGCGTTATCAACATGGCAGTTGATAAACACTGAATGAGAAAACTGCTTTGAATGAAATTTATTGTGCAAAGAAGGAAAGTCTTCATTGCAATTTTTACTACTTAGTGAATCCAACAACCATCCAACCATCCATGTCCGACATTGTTGGTTTGCAGTGAAACCCCACTAGAAATATTTTAGGATGGACTAGCAACAAACTTACTCAAGGTTTGGGCAGCAAAGTCACAAGCCACAAATGGCCAAGATCTTTCACTAGATAATACTCAAACTTAAAAGCTCTCAGAAGCATTGAGTGAATTAAAAGCTGGGGAAACCAGATTAAGATGATTTGGACATGTGCTGACGAGGGCTAGTGATTATATTGGTAGAAGAATGATTCTACAGATGGAGCTACCAGGGTTATGAGACAAAGAGGAGTTTGATTGATGGAGTTAGAGTTGGAGATACAGAAGACAGGGAGAGCTGGAAATTGGTGACTCGCTGTGGCAACCCCTGAAAAAAGGGACAAGCCGAAAAGAGAAGAAGAGTAACAGCTAATACTGACCTACCTGGGATTGCTGATCTACATGGTGGTAAGAAATAAGTAGCATAGGAAACTAGTTAGCCTGATGAATAATGCTGCCTCAAGCAGTTTTCCACATGTGCATTTTCTGTTTCTCTCATTCAATTTCAGAATTGTATCCAATGTTAGATTTAGGGGGAAAAAATCCTCCAGAGCCTCGATCACTGTCCAACAATGACTAACATGTTTCCTCAACAGACGTTTCCTTGGAACTCAAGATTCATGCCCTGATGTGACCCTTCAGTTATACAAGAGTCGTTGTGTATAACTGCAATCAATACAGAAATCTCAACCACGCTGTTTCACGTTGTCTGGAAAATCATTTCAACTCCAAATCCGCTGCTAACAAGACTCACATGAGTCACCAGCAATCACATTTAAGGGTCCGGTCACTAAAGCAGCTCTTAACTCTTCACCTTATTCACAACCTGAATGAATCTTTAGAATCTAGATGAAGTGCTTAACTGTTTCGAAGGCAATAAGCACTTTTCCAACAACCGCGCCTGCTGTCAGTTTGAATTACAGTGACTGGGACATTACCCTGCAGGGTGACTGCTTCCCCTGGTGGGGTGGCTGAAGGCTGTGCCTGTGTTGCCATGACAAACGTCTACACATGCTTCAGCTCCCGTTGATTGGGCCTGGCATTATGAAAAGTGTTGTGGTGACAGTGGAAAGTATGGGCTATAAACAAGGCACTGTCAACAAACCAGTATTTACCTCTGGTGACATGGGTGACATTTGTCAACTCTCTAGATGTTACTTACAGTCATTACTCATTGGTAAAGATTCTCTTTTAAAATGCTCGGACTATTTTGCGAAATGAAGGACTTTACACAAAGTGGGTGGAGACTGATGGTGCTGGTCCCCAGACTTTTTTGTACCAAGGACTGGTCGGCCAGAGTTATTACTGCGGACTGGTAATACCATGCCATTGTTGAATTGTTAAATCAGTACATTTTCTTAATCACATGTTTCTTAGACGTTATTCTTTGTTAGTATCAGATTCTGAATTACATGTTGTTATAAAACATTTCTAGAATATAATTAACGAAAGACGTAAAGGTATGTAGATGGATTCTTTCTTAAAATAAATAAATTAATAACCTACAGACTGACACTGGTCCCCTATAACACAGGGTTGTTAACTGTTTGTAAGACTTGGTATTTGTAATTGGCCTGCAAAAAAACGAATAAGATAAACAATGTTATTTTTTTGTTATTTCTTTGCCCCTGATATCAGCATGATTGGATGGTTCAGTTGTCAATAATATAGGATTTCCAACCATTGTCTTTTAATTCATTCTCTCATCTTCAACGCCTTATCTGTTACAAAGTTGCAGGGGAAGCAGTCTTCACGACTGCCACACTAATGCCACTAGCTGGTGGAGCTGGTAGACCAGCATGGCAGTTGGGGGATTTGAACCTGAACCCTTGTGGACCCAAGCCTGCATCTGTAACCTAAGGCAACTACTGCCAATCTTTAAATTGATTTTTTATCACACTTTATTAAGAACTAACAACCTTCATTCATCTTCATCTGCTTATCTGCTGTCAGCAGTCTCCACCCAATCACCCAAATCAGACTACTCCATGCTGTCCGCCTTCCTGTGGGTGGTAAACCCACTGGAAGTTGTGTGGGTCAGGACGGTGCAATCTGGCAGCTGGTGGAGTCAAACCTGAAGCCTTGCGGACCCAAGTCCGCCTCCACAACCTCAACCCACAGGACAACACTGGGTTCCAAAACCAGTGCACAACAGTCTGGGTTTTTGAATGGTGTATAAATATATAATGAGGGGATGATTCTGGTTTTGCTGTTTCCATTTTTAGTATCTATGCTGTGATAATTGATTGAATTGTTCTCTGTTCCATTAACATATTACTATTACTTTGCAGGACTTCCAAGTGTTCCCGTAATGGCCTGGTCGCAGGGGTGCAAAGCAAATACTTTGAGTCGGTCCTGGACCGGGAATGGCAGTTCTACTGCTGCTTTTACAAACGCCGTTGTCCCTACTCCTGCATGTATGTCATTTCAATTCATTATGAAGTTACGTTTAAGTTATGTTACAATTTTAAAATAAAAAATACATCATATTTATGCACAGAAACATTATATATTAGGGAGTAGAAACATATCTATATAATCTTTACATCAACACTTGTCTCGTCTGCATCCTTAATTCATTACTTGTAAAAATGCCAAACAATTTACTTGCCATTACTATGAAGTACATGCAGTATTACTCATGTATTAGCTTAATTATTGTGTCTTTTCTTTACACATCACCTTTCTCAGGCAGACCAATGACATCCCTGAACACCACACGGAAGAAGCAGAGATGGTGGTCCCCTCTTATGGCTACTTTATCCGGGGGGCCCAGACCACATTCAGTGCGGTACTGAGGTAGGTGAAAAACATTTTCCTCTAATATTAAACATATTCCATGTCCTAAAAATAGTATACTCCAATGCTATCACCAGATTTATGAGATAACGTGTTTCGCTTGTTTCAGGGATCGACAGTGGAAGTACATCCTGTGCAGAATGACGACCTTCGACTGTGAATTTGAGAATTTATAAATTTTCTGTTACAGCATGTTTCTAAAAAAAACCATTAACACTCACCAAAACCTATTTACTCTTATATTAAGAAACACAAAAAATTACTATGGTTGATATTTTCATACACGTACACATTGCTTTAGATTGCTTCCGAAGATTGATCACGTACAGTATTTCAATTTTGCACGGTGAGTCACTTGTCATATAACATCTACTCACATGTTTTCATTATCTCTAATTTTTAAATGATGAACTGAAAATATATTTTATTAAACAAACATTAAGGTTTGATGGTATGTTAATCATGTTGGCATCACATAAGCACATACACTGTTGAAGTCATACTGAGGACCAACAGTTTACATCATTTTTACTTTCAGAATAAAAGTATTCAAAGAGCTATGTGTTACGAGTTTACATTTTTAATAAAATGTAATAAAGTGCATCACATTTTTCCACGGGATACCAGTCACACATACTGACGGTGGACAAGCTCAGCACCGCACGTCCTGTAATATTTTTGCTCTAGGTTGAAGAAAAGGTTGGAACACACACTCTCTGTCATTGTGACATTGTGATTCACTCCACTGCACACAACGGAATGTGACCTCTGTATTTAACCCATCACCAAAGGGAACAGCGGGCAGCTTTAAGCTGGGGACGATGCCATGGTCAGTGCACCTCAGTGGGGACCTGGCAGCTGGTGGATTCGAACCTGAAACCCTCTGGACCCAACTCTGGTTCCTTAACTACTAGGCCACAACTGCCTAGTACCTAGTGAAAATGTGGACAGTCCAAAATCAACAGGAACAATGGATGCTGAGAATATTTTTTTTCCAATGTGTTAGAAATTCAAGATGTGCATTTTTGACCGTCCACCAAAATCACTTAAAATCGCGAACCTAAGTGTTTGTCAGCCATCTGAGTTAAATACACACTGCCATCCATTTTAAATTCAATTGGATAAAAAATGTAGTATGTGCTATTGACTATTGTGACTATTTTATATTATAAATATTCTTAATCATTTGGCAAAAAAAAAAGAAATTGAATAATAATCTGTTCACAATAACAAAGCAAGAACACCTACTTGTTAGACAGATTTGTAGACTCCACTCAATAACAAAACCTACTCCTAATTACTTCAGTTTAAAGGTTGAATGTTCCCAGTGTGTACTGCTAACTAGTGTCCCCTTAAAAACCAATCCAATACTAAATACATGGAAAACAAATCTTGCTTTTCTTTTCCCTATTCTACGTCGGATCCAAAGAGCTCTCAGGATCTATTCAGACTAAATGGACTGAACACATTGAAGTTTGGAAGGTTTTTCTTGCACTGCAATGAAAAGAACTGGGGTTTGAGCCAGCACTTTTCAGCGCTATTTGTTTTGGGGCAATAGGCCAAAAGCTGCTGCATAACACAGCTGTCCCCTGAGTCGGTGGCCAGTGGCGCGCCACACGCCTGCGGAAGGCCCGGTCCATTCAGTTTGACTGTCCCTGTGGTATGGTTGTAATTCCTGGGCTGGGAACAAGGGGGTGTTTTTATTTCCCTGCTGTATCATCTCTGCCCTCAGACACATTTTCATTACAGCAGGATGAGAGATGATCCTTTCAACATGATCATCCAAATGGCTATAATTTAGGTTATCAGAGTGTCCAAACATGTCACCTTTAGGAATGTTATGGTTGGTGATCTTATAATTATGAGGATAGTATGTATTTATGACAACAAAGCCCATAGAAGGAAAGGACTTGAGTACTTACCTTTGGATACAAAGCCTCGGGGACTTAAGTCTGCTTTCTTAACCACTATCTATCTATCTATCTATCTATCTATCTATCTATCTATCTATCTATCTATCTATCTATCTGTCTGTGGTACGGCAAAGCAGTATATTTTAAAATGTCACTAGCGGATCACGTAATGGAAGGCTCTCGCTTGTTGAAGAGATTAGATGAAGCTTTGACGAGTTATGAGTCTAAACGAGAGAAACTGAAGGATGACATCATTAAATTGAAAATGGAAATCGATCAGCTAACATCAGTGACTGGGGACGACGTCCACAATGAGCTGGCTCACAAACGTGATGCCCTTGCCATGTCTGAGCAGACACTGGTTGAAATGGAGGCTGAGTACAACAGGAAATTTGAAATGCTCCAGTCCATGATAAACGAAGCCCGAAGACGAAAGTGAACAAAATCAGAGGGTAGCTGTGGAATACATTGCACTCATAGATTATGGCCCTAATGTACATGGTTTCTGAAAGGATACTTCCTTTTTATTTGTTTGTTATGACATGAAATAAAAGGGTTTTTTTCCACTGACAAACATTTCCATCTATCTATCTATCTATCTATCTATCTATCTATCTATCTATCTATCTGTCTGTCTGTCTGTCTGTCTGTCTGATTCTGTCTTTAAAAGCCGTTGTACCCTTTCATCTTTTACGAAGGCCCGTGTTTTCCGTGACACAGTCAAGGAAAATATGAGTGAGTGAGCATCATGGAGTGTGACCCTGACCCAGCCCTGGGGCTGTGCAGATATGCTGTTTATTTTAGGGAGCCTCTGTCCGCTCCCACCGCTTTTACTTAAGGACAAAAACAACTGCCCCTTTTTTATGTCTAACAACAGCGGAGGAGCCAACAGCAGCTTTTTTAACTATACTTTTAAAAGACATCTGTTAGGAAAGGAGGCATATATTCACCGAGTAGAAAGTAATTTCGGTAACAAAAGAGAGAAACAGCTTATACTCGGTGAAATCAGGAGACATAGACTCGACCGGTCATTATGTCTGTTACTCATATTGAGGAATTTAAAATTCACATTCCAATAAATGGAATTATACTGTAATCAAGGGACTGGTGGGGAAACTGGAAAAATAGGAGAAGGTAATTAAATTAAATCCAGATTTTAGGTAGTGTATGACTATGGTAGGTCCTCAGTCTTCCAGTTTACAAAATATCAATACAAAAACTTATTACTTGAATAAGTATTTTAAACTGTACCCTGATGACTATATGCCATTGCATCTGAGGACTTATTTTTGTACATTAGATTGGTGCCTCTCATAGACTCATAATCACCTACAACATTGCTAGAGAGTAATCTAATGTATTAACACCACTGTCCAAGATTCTCTGGACTTGGTCTTTAACAATGTTAAAGGAGTCAAACTAACAGATGTGACAGATTACAAATGTTTCATTTGACGCCACATCACTTTTTACTTGCATTTCAAAACACTTTCTCAAAGGTACAAATTTAGCAGACAAAAGTGCATTAACTACAGGCCAGATTCAGCCCCACCTACAACTCTGTTAGACCACCATGTATTTGCAGTTCAAATCCAATGGTACAGACATTAGTATACATGGGGTCTTCGTTATTTTTAGTAGTAGCCAACAAAGAGAAGAGAAGGTAGAAAAAGGCATGAGACTCCTGAAGTGGCTTTGCATGATCAGACTATTACAGATATGGAGACGCATGGGATCAGAATCAAGACATTTGCATTAGAATCTATGACCAAACACTTCAATTCCACCAACAAACACATCAACTTTATCAGGGAGGGTGGAGACATGCTGGTTTTCTAGTGCACATAAAGGAACACAGATGCCTTTGCATTTAAGTCTTTTATTTTTAGTTTGACTCACATCACCGTGTGCAACACAAATTGGGATTCAAGACCACAGAGCAAAAACACATCCCATCACAAGAGGGGGACATGGCCAAGGAACAGTCTCATGTCAGGTGTGTCCAGCAACTGCATGGTCCATGCAGTTGCTGGACACACCCATGTTTATTTCCTTGTTGTGAGGCTGAGGTAGATGGAGCCCTGCACCTGCACTGAATCGTCACTGATTGTTCCACACGGATGGAACAATCCGTGGGAGTTACTTCATCAGCTGCACTGACTATAAGAACTCCAGGACGTCGACGATTCAGCGTCAGATCGTTTTATGACTCCAGTGGTGAAACAGTTGGCCTGTTGGACCGAGTGTCAATATCTGAACTAATAACTAACTTTGCATTTTCTTCTACCTGCGTAGACAATTGCTTTAACTCAACCTGGTCTCTGCTTTGACACCATATGCCCAGCCTCAACTGCTTCTACAGATTGCCTAACCAGTCACAGCGGTGAGCCGGCGCCCACTCCTCATCCGTCCTAGTTGTACAGTCTGGTATCCTTTGTTTTCTGTTGTATCATCGTTCATGTGAAGTCCTACATCACTTACCTTTCAGAATAAATTGCATTTGTTCCAGGAAGGAAAAGCCCTGTCTTTCGTTTGGGTCTGCTAGTCTGTCTGTCCTTTGGAAAACCTAACAAGATGAGCTTTACAGACTCAGGGCTGCTACAGTTTGGGCTTCTTCAAAGATAACAAATCCAACAAGGAGAAGGATAAACGGAATATCATGTTCCTTATGTTCTAGGTACCTCCAAAAACTGTAGGAGTATTTTTAACTAACGCCAAGACCCACCAACACCTGGTCTATTTCAAACCCAAGGTGTGAGATCTCTTCTCATTCACCCCTCTAAGGTTCTATACATTCTGTGATATGGGTATGAAGGCTTTGAGGCTAAATTCTGGTACTTCCTGGCATAGGTGTAGCCATGGGTGCCCACTTGTCAGTCACGCCCGCCCCATTCAATGAGAGGGCTGACCATGTCATAACGAGGAAAGACGTTCATTATCGAAACTTAGGCTATAATACTTTTGGGTTGGGCCCTGTGGGGCCCACCCATTTTATGGGTTCTGGCAACGCCCCTGCTTCCCAGTAGTCAGTTATTACTGAAGTAATCTGAAATCAGTGAAATGTCTTCAAGAAACCTACTACATCAGTGAGGCAACTGTCTTTGAACAGACTTAATGTATTTTGATATATTCATTCTTTCATCTTAATCTGCTTATCCATTGCCTAGTCTCCACTACAGCCACCCAAATCACACTGCTCCATACTGTGAGTCTTCCTGTGGGTAGTGAGCCCACTGGAAGTTATGTGGGCCAGGACGATGCAATGTTCAAAGCGCCCCAGTGGCAACTTACCTAGCATCAGTGTTTTGCCTTGCGCTTCCTTAACCGCTAGGCCACCACTGCCATCTACTTTAATAAGATGTATTCTATTTAACATTTTGTTAACCTCATATCATGCTTATATTCAGCAACGTATGTCAAGTCTTTTTGAACTCCCAGCAGGTCACTATGTTTGCAACACACCATTCTGCTGAGATACGCTTTTCAAGATTCTACAGTCCATGGCCATGTCTTATGGACATATGTACTGTAGATAAAAAAAATGTGATTAAATCTTCTCTAATGTAATTTAAATTGAATGTCATAATCTGTAACCTAAGGCCAAATCTGTTTTTTCACATGCATTTTTTATTTTTTTTTAGAAACCGAAAACTGCTAGAATTTCCTTGACGGTAAAATTAATAATTAGGAAACAATTTCACTTCTAGGACCAAACAATTCCACAGTGCACACGCTTGTGGACACAAAAAGGACACAAAAGGGCTAATAGCCGCTTATAGCCTGTGCATAGCCACTAAGCCTCAGGAGGTTAATTTAATATAATTTTATCCAACTTCTTCTAGTATAATCTTGTAATTTTGGAATAATAGTCAACAAGGACTGACATGAGGAATCTTCTGTTATTTGAAAAAACACCTGTCAGTCCAGTGGTGTTGGATGAAAAGCATTTTAAGATTCCAAGGTAACAATAACAGGTCACTTTATTATTATTATTTCTCCCTCTCGGTCTGTGGGGCAAGAAAAACTTGTGATTTGGAGGGCAGACAGTGCATTGTGGGAAAGAGTGCTGTAAGGTGAGCTCAGTGACCCACTGGTTCCCAGCCTTCTCTTTGACTTTCTCACTCTGTTTGTAGACGAAATCATACTTGTTGCTCTGGGATTCCTCATCTTGGGATGTTTTGGTAGCAAAACAGCTTGGAATAAACCAGATGCTTTATGGTCTGTGATGAAGAGATGAACAGACTCTTGGCAGGAGTTTGAGCAGGAAATGTCATAACAAAATATTTCTATTCATGTTTTTCTTTCCTGTTAGCCGTGATTGCAACCTAGATTCATATCCTGAAGAATATAGAAAAAAGCATTTGCAATTTAAGATGTGAAGTTGAAGTGTTTTCCTTGCAGTTTGTTTTTGGAAGGGACAGGTCAGGATTGTGAGAGGAGAAGTTGTACAATGGCTTACTGGTGCGTAAATCTGTTGGTCTGCCAGAGGCCCAGTGAGGGAGGAGAGCAGGACTCAAACAGCATTGTGTTTCACATAACAGGCTCTTCTCACACCACTGAGCACGTGCTCCCGTCTTAGATGTGTGAAGCCCATCCATGAGGCAGAGTTTAGATACACTCCTGCAGCGTCCCAGGATATAGGATATACATCACAAGATTTCACGATATATATATATATAGATTTCTGCATATATATATATATATATATGCAGAAATCGTTGAATCTCCAACGACAACCCTTTCTGTGACATTTGCCATTTTCACATCTTTCTAATCTACACACTAATCTTTTCCCTTTTTGTACGACAGTGTTGACACTGATAAAAGAAAAAACACAAGGACAAAGACGGCATGGTACAGAAAGACAGAAAAAGGACAGCTCTGGGACAGTTAACTCAGAAGAACAGCCTTCTGGGAGGTTAACATGTTCTCCTGGCAAATCTAATTAGGCCAACCTCAGATAAATATTTGAGCTCCCAGTAGACTGTAACTCTTTTAAAAGTTGCTAATCCTAATAATACGTCTTCATGCTAAAATGAAGACTTCCACAAAGCCTTCATGCATTGTAAAAATGTTTATCCTCGTGTCCTGTGTAGCAAACAATGTAGTACGAGTATTTTTAAGGAGTCAAAACAAAAATGGCCTTTTAAAGCCTCATAACATTTTATGTTGACACCTAAAACAAATCTCTTGTTGCCCCAAAATACTGTAATAAAGGCTTACTGAAATACTATCTGTTATTTTTCATCAATATAGGCAGTGTGGTATTTTGTCATGGCCAAACAATAAACATGACCATTACAGAAAAGCATATTAAAACATGTAAGATTTCCATTTTCTTAGGATAATAAAGATGATTTTGAATATTCTATAATCTAGTTCATTTTAGAAAAGGGTGCAAAAAATGCCGGTTGGCTTCCAGTGGATTGTCCACCCGCAGCATGGTATGGTGTGATTTTGGTGGCAGTCATGGAGACTGTGACCTAGTAACGGATAATGAGTGAACACAGATGGATGGATGGGTTCATAAATGGGAAAGAAGTTTAATTTATTGTATTTTCTGCTACATTTAACCCTGTAGAAGAAAATTCATTTTGTTTAGTTGCTATATATGTTCTTATTAGTATAAAGTGGTCAGAAGCAGCATGTTTATCATAAGCACCACTGAGTGGGATAGGAAATCTTTACTGCCTGTGGCCATTAGACTTTACAAGTGCCACCTGTAGATGTCTGTGTTTTTTCAATCACTTTTACCTGTTGTTGTCACTTTTACCTGCTGGTCACTGCAATGTCCTGGGGGTTGAAGTATGTGTAGACCCTGAAGGTTCACACCCATGACAGAGGCATTGTCCCTGAGCCAAACTTACTGTACATCAATGCACATTTATTGATCTTTTCCTCCATTGATCCACCGTATTTATTTTATTTTATATTATTCTGTATTATTTAATTGTATTTCCCACCTTTACCTTTATTAACTTTATTTTAAAAAGCATTATGAACATGCCACACTTACGAAACAGTTTTAATACATGAAGTAGGCCAGATCAAACCTTCTGGTGGACCAGCTTTAGCAGAAGGCCTGTGTCCATGCTATAGTTTCTGACTATCTTCAGCAAGATTTAGGCATATAGTTAAATCGTCTTCTGAGAAGAATCCTTTGTGTTCAGGACTGTTCCGTTTTGTGTCATAAAGTTTGTCCTCTTGAGCTACAGCACATTTATAGATCAAGGTCTGTTCTTTTGTGTAGTGCTTATAAATCATGTCGAGGTGCTAGTGTTGTCCAGCCCTTCATTTTGACTTGGATATCTGCCTTTGTGAGTGCTACTGGATGGTTCTGTGATGTAGCTGTGTTCCATGCATTGTTGTTATGTCACAGCCGTCGGTAGATCTGCTGGCAACTGAGACTACACCTTAAATGGGTTTGTCAAGAATGCCTTGTTTATTCTTGGCTTCTAACGCTCTGTGGGCATGGTGCCAGGACAGGGAGCCTTTGTTTGACAGTCTCTGTTGCCACATGAATAGACAAAGTGTCCTATGTTTTAAGTCATCCACTCCTTCTTTATCACATCCTCATAGAATTCCCTTCATGCTTCCTGTATTTCCCTCCATGTTTTTAAAGTGATTGTTTTATATGAACGTATGTTCCTGGGGAACTCTAGTCTTCACTGAACCCCCTCTTCTTTCATTAGGCCTAGTACTGAGTCAAATAGAAGTGGGTTCTATTCAAGTAGAAGTGGGTTGGAAAATAGGAGAGTTGGAAACAAGCCAATCTGGCCAAGGGGCCAAGTAGACATGGTGTGGACTTCCACTGATGTGCCAAAAACTGTCTCTCTTAGGTAAGTAGCAGTACGATGAAGTCAATGAAAAGTATTCAATGGTGTGAATAAACTTAGCAACTATAAATCACATATGGTTAAAACAAGCTTTCTGCCCTGGCTATGCCAAGAACAAACTGTAAGAAATGCTTCTTACAGTACACACATAAAAAAGTTGACACATACATACATACATACATACATAAATACATACATACATACATACATACATACATACATAAATACATACATACATACATACATCAGAATCAGAACAGGAGCAACTGCTAACGGCTGCATGCAGGTCGACATACATACATACATACACACAAACATACATACAGTACATACATACATACATACACACATACATACATACCTATATACAAACATACATACATACAATCATACATACATTAATACATACATACAAACATACATACATACATGCTTGCACATACATGCTTGCACACATACATACATAAATACCTTTATACAAACATACATACATACGGTACACACATGGATAAATACTAACAATAAGGTGTGGCAGGTGGAGGCAGTGTGTAATGGAAAAGTACTCCAGTGCTAAGACAGCTATAGCCAGTACTCTATCAGTTTATCTGGCCTTGGGCACACGAGGAACAAGACAATGGGAGATAAGGCAGTCTCCACTTTGGTTCTCCAGCTGCGTCTGCCCTTACACTAACAAACATCTTTATCTCCTCAGTTGTCTAGGTCAGAACATCAGCCGATTTACTGCTAAACCCTTACTGGACTGCTTTGGTGTTTGGGTGATTTTAATGGGGGATCTACAGTCCGACAATAGGAATGATCACAACACACAACTTTTCAAAATAAGAGCCTAATGGGTGAACATTCTATACTCATTTGACGTCTATTTAGTATTGTTTCTAAACTTCAGTATACATTAAATAAAATGGTTTAAGTCGTGTGTAGAAATTACAAATTGAAATTTAAATAAATGAATAGCCAGGGAGTTCATTCATTAGATTAGAGGGACAACACAGACAGGAAGGTTTGGAGAAAAAGTTGGAGAAGCTAGTTTGACATGGTGTGTACATGTTTAGAGGAGCGGTAGTGGATATACTGGTAGAAGAATTATCATAGTGATGGAGCTACCAGATAGGAGACAAAGAGGAGATCGATGGATGCAGTGAGGGAGGACATGGAGGTAGTTGGAGTGAGAGTAGAAGATACAGAGGACAGGGGGAGATGGAAAATGTTGACTCTCTGTGGCAAATTCTGAAAAAGGGACAAACAAAAAAGAGGAGAAGAAGTTCCTTCATCCATACTGCAAGCCTTCCTGAGCCCACTGGAAGTGGGATGTTGTTATGTCATTAACGCCATAGTGCAAAACCAGGTAGGAGGTGGAGTCGAACCTAAAGCCTTGCAGACTCAAGTCCGCTTCCTTAACTGCTTGGCCACCACTGTCTCCCAGAGGTATTGTTTATCAAAGTAAAAAATTGGAGCGAAAGTGTGTTGATAAAAAAAAAAATGAGGGGTTGCTCTATCCCACTGAGTTAAGAATACAATTTAAGCAAATGTATAGTGAAGTGGTCAATTTACAGTATCTTCTGACTATCTTCAGCAACCATGCTGTTCCAAGAACTCAAGATATTACTTTAAATTAGACGTAAGCAAATGGGAAATAAAAGTTGACATGGGGTCTGGGTCAGGAGCAGGTAGATGGTGCGCTTGTGTTAAACAAAGACAAATTACATGTACAGCAAATGTCATCAGAAAGACATAAATGCTTTTAGCCATCTATTGGGGGAAAACGTCACTGTAGGACAAAGGCAGAAATACAACGATAGACTGGATTAAAAAGCGATATGGGATTTATCAATTGTTTGATGATCTCAAAACCCACCATTTATGTGTACCATGTAATTTTAGACATATTTTAGAGAGTCAGCAATAAAAAAGAGCTTTATAATAGTATCAACAACACCAGAGAAACCGAAAGAGGATGTGGTGGAGTTCGATCGCAACATGATCTGACATTAATGCACTGCACTCCACTCTACATTTCAGTTTGAATCCAAGATAGTCACTGACTGAGACATTAAAGTGGAGTTCTATTGAGAATCTCCAATATTTTAATTTTATGAATGCAAAATCTGATCCCATATTACATTATTAATGTTAGAATAAAAATTGGATTGGAGATATTCACTAAATCTAACAATAAGGGTAATTCAATAAGTCAAGTTCAAAACTGCATATGCTTATTTGTATTGGGAAAATGGCCACAGGACGGAACCCTAGTGTTAATGCAAAAATGATCAAAAAATAATATTTTGACCAATAAAAGACTGATTTTGATGAAAAGGTCTAAAACTGTGTCTAAATGGGAAGGATGGATGGATAAATAGACAGAAAAAAGTTGATTTCTTAAATCCCCACATCCCACCTGCTTGTTGAAATGTTTTCTTCTGGAGTAATTAAAAATACTTTTAAGGATAAGTGATTCTAAAAAATCAAGGTAAATATAGATACTAAGTATTTGAAGACATAGAAGAACTGATTCACTTCACTTTGGTAAGGTCGGTTGAAAGATTGATTGTGTTTATCTAAAATGTCCAGAAAGCGGAACAGCCAATTTCTACAGTGTGTATTTGGTAACTGTGCTGTGACACACTCTCCCTGAAGAATCTATTCTCTAAGGAAATCTCAGGTGTTCTAGTTTTAACTGATTTGGTTGATTTTTATAATAAAACAATATGTCCAGACTTGACCTCGATCACAATGACAGTAGATTTTAATGTTTCATAACAGTACACAACGTATTTTAACCAAGCAAGAAAGAGAAGTAGGTTGAATAATAATCATAAATCACTTTCATAAGATTAGCTGTCCATCAGCCAAGACCTTAGGGATCGTTGGATTTTTACACAGAGTACAACATAGTTGTGTGTGTCTGTGTATTTGCAGTTGCAATATAAGTGATTCATTTTCTCTTTATAACTCCCACAAGGGACGGTTTGTAGTTTCTAAAAACATTTTAGCTGCCAATACATGGTAACATATAGGACTGGTTCAACTGATTGTTGTTGTTTTTCACTTCTTATTTAATGTAAATAAAACAAAAATGCAATGTCATGCAAAAAAGGGATAGAATTATATCAGAAACATTTTCAGGTTGTAATATAGTACAGTAACGAGCACTCAATATTTTCTTCTCAACGTTGCAATTTCGAATTTGTGTGAACACTGCGCCACCGAGTGGCGATAGGGAATGACGACATTCTTCCGCTTGTTGTTACGCAGTTTCCGGTTGTGCTGCAGCCATTTTGTCTGCTCGGGTAAGCCTAACTCTGTCGTTCATGAACTGCAGTTCCACCCTTAAAAACAGTTATAAATGTGGCTGTTTTTTACCTTTTGAGTTGTAATTATTCCGAACTTTAATTAAATTTTATTTCTCTATTTTCCATGTACCACGACGGCGATTCATTTTAGGTCAAAGCCCCATTCGAGCAATAACCGCGCATATGCAACGACGACATGTCGTGTGAAGAAAGCTACTTGGCTATCGTTCGCTATCTGACTGATGAGCAGGAGCCGTACGCTCCGGGAACGCCAGGCAACACCAAAAGGAAAATACGCAAAGCGGCAACTTGCTATGTCGTAAGGAACGGAACTCTATTTTTTCAACGTCGCCTGAAGGGGCAGAACGAATTTACAGAGCTTGAAGTGGTGCTGCAAGAAGAACGGAGGAAGGAGCTCATCATTCAGGCGCACATCACGGAAGCGGGGGAGCACCTTAACCAACAGTTCACCTGGGATTACATCTCCCAGAAGTATTGGTGGAGAGGTTAGTGAGTCCGCTACTCAAAGACGCCCCTCTACTTATTTCACAGTATTTAAAGGTTCCGGTTAACCGATGTAATTTCACACGTGTGTTTGCGTATATACGTTTAAACCTTAACCGCCATCCATTGATAACTCTGATTGTCTCCATCTAGTGGTTACATTTCACTTATTTTCGGAAAACAATCTATTCGTAATGAAAATGGAATCCATTTAATACTGGTCATAAAATATTTTTGTTTTTTGTTTGTGTAGACTTTGTTACACATCAGGATTTTTGACATAGTAATAAATGTGAGGTGTTGTTTTACATAAACTAACACAAAATAGTTAAAATCATTCCTTGACCTGTCCTACAATATCACAAATCCCTGGACAAATTACCCAGTCCAATGGGAAACATTAAGACGTTTTTTTAAAACTCTTTTTTTTTTATCAATTATATTAAACTCAATAACTCTGAAGTAGTTTGTTTTACTTGCTACTTTAACATAGAAGTGTCATGTGAGGTTAAACCTATAGCTAATGATTTGTCGTGTTCTGTCGTGTTCTGTCTCAGGTATCCTGAAGCAAGTTAAAGACTACATTAAACAGTGTGTCCAATGTCAGTCAAAGCGGACTGCTGATGATGGCGGTCGACTGTTTTCCCAGTCAAAGAGAGCTAAGGGGGGCGTTGTCATCAATGATGAAGAGGAGGATGAAGAAGAAGAAGATGAAGACAAAGACGATTCCTTATTCGGATTGGAGACATCCTCTCATCAACGATCCAACATAGCCAAGCATGAACTTGTCTTCGTGAGTGGTGATTTTATGTTTACCATGTAAAATGCCTAAGGATTACTCTTCACAGTTTTGAGTAATTGATGGACAGATATGCATGTCCTTTTACAGGTAGACAGCAAGGGCGCGGTGAATCAGTTCTTGTCCAAGCACAGTCAGACCCTGTTGGACAAACTCAACCAACAACGGCTGAATAATCAATACTGTGACATCACACTGCTCATTGAGGGAGAGGAGTTCCGAGCACACAAAGCTGTTTTGGCAGCATGCAGCGAATACTTCCATGAACTCTTTTTTGAGAAGGGCGCTGCAGCTACTCATGAAGCTGTGGTAGATCTTAGCTGTGAGTTCTACTTATTTTTATGCACTATTTATAAATGTGTTTAATCTGGTGCCGTGTTTTAACCTCCACATTTCTTCCTACAGGTTTCAGTAAAAGCTCTTTCCTGCCGCTGCTTGAGTTTGCATACACTTCCACCCTGACTTTTAATTTCTGCTTCATGGCAGATATTGCCACCCTTGCCCGACATTTGCTCATGACCGAGGTTCTGCAGATATGTGAGTCTGTGCATAAGCAGGTGGAAGAACAGAAGCTGACAGTGTATCAAAAAGGTGACGTGCACACCGTGGTGTCAACCCAAATGTCAGCTTCGGAAAATGTTAAGAACGAGTCTGGGGAATACGTGGTCGCAATACACAGTGACGGCAGCAATGTTCTTGCTCCGAGTGCTGCTGTGATGACCACCGAGGCCTTGACTTTTGTCGAACCTTCCGACAAATGTTTCATTGAGCCACCAATCGCATTTGTCACTGAAGCTGTTGAGGGAGTGCATGTGCATGCAGGAGAAGAGGGGGAGGGTGAAACCGTGACTCTTATTGCTCCCAGCGAGCATGTTAAGCCAGGAGAGACTGTTACTCTTATCTCACACAGCACAGAAGGGATGGAAGGTGAGACGATGACTGTGGTCACCCACAGTGGACAGGCCGGTGCAAGTGAGTCTCTTGCTGTAGTGTCTGCCTGCCTTGCCATGGAGCAACCACAGATGGCTGAGAGTGAAGTGTCTGTAATTAATGTTGACCTGAACAACACAAACCCCTTAGACATAACTAAAGTGGCATCTGTAGCCACTGAAACATCTGCTGTGCCACCAAACACACCAGATTTAGCAACTGTACCTCCGAAACGCAAACGAGGTCGGCCAGCCAAGGTGAAGAAGGTGGTGGAGATAGAAGAGGTTGTGCCACATGCAGAAGAGGAATGTCCTGCCCTTGACGAAGGCCTTACAGACAAGCAGGAATTAACATCAGATGATCCAAACAAAAGAAGACTTCGACAGCGTTCAATTGGCGAGGGAGGTTATGTCCGTCTTCATATGGGACTGGAGAATGAAGAGGAGGCAAAGATGAGCACAAGCCCTTTGCGAACCACACCTGCAAAGGTATGTCGTTTATTAGTCATGAACTTCTTTTTAAAAACTACATTTCAAATATTCTTAACAAGGGAATATAACATGAAATTCCTGGAATATGTTCATAGGTTGGCACCAAGCCTGGAAAAAGAGGAAGACCACCAAAGCAACCAGTGGAAGTAGTTAGCTCCGGTTCTGGAGTAGAAGCTGAGACCATCATGACAGAAGACACTGCAGCAAGAGATGTGACAGTTGAAGAGGATGCAGAAAAGATGATGGAGGCAGAGTCTACAAAGAGCTCTGATAACCCCCCAGCAGAAGACGCTGGAGTAGAAGGCAAGCACACCTGCTCAGAGTGTGGCATGTCCTTCCAACGACGCTACTCCCTCATCATGCATACACTAAAACATGAGAAATCTCGTGGGTACCAATGTAATGTAAGTATTTAAAGAGAACTCTGACAAGCCTTTGTTAAAAAAAATGATATGGGCTGCCTCTCAGTCTGCTGTTGCTGTTTGTCTAGCTTTGCAGTAAAGAGTTCCAGTACGCCGCCTCGCTCCGCGCCCACCTGACTCGACATAAGCAGCAGAGCATCCACCGAGCTCCGATCGGCAAGGCCTCAGTGGACTCCGAAGGGAAGGCAGGCAGCCTGGAAGACAAGAAATCATCAGCACACACCAGAAGAGAGTTTGTGTGTGACATCTGCGGAAAGACCTTACCAAAGCTGTACTCCCTCAGGATCCACATGTTAAGTCACACAGGTGTACGGCCTCACTCCTGCAAGGTCTGTGGCAAAACCTTTACTCACAAACACAGCCTGAAGATGCACCGGGCGCTGCACGATGTCACCAAACAATTCCAGTGCAAACTGTGTCAGAAGTACTTTGTAAGCAAGAGAAACATGGAGGAACACACCAGTCTTCACACAGGTACATGTTCACCATGTTGAAAAAATCAATTTGCAATGATTATTTTAAATGAAACTAATCATGGCATAATTCATTATTGATAAGGATAAACACAACTGCATCTAGCTGCATTTTAACTGCTTTTAAAACACAGTCGTAGACGATCCATTTATCTACTGTGTCAGTCAGCTTGTCAGTAATCGGCCTTGGTGGACTAACACTGCAATGCATTGAGATGATATTTTTACCCTGTGAGTGGTTGATAAATATTTGTTTATTTAGGAAAATATTTTGTTTTTCAACACATTATTTGAAATGAAATACTGATGTGAATGAAAATGAATAATAGAAAAAATGCTGTAATTTAATATGTACCTTTTCAAAATGTCTATAGCTCTGGGAATGCAATTTTAAGCAGTATTCCCCTTTATTAAATTATCAATCTTTAGGTGAATCCAAATACCTCTGCAACACGTGTGGAGCAACATTCCATCGAGCCTCTGCTCTGAGCAAACACATGAAGAAGCACCAGCCCAAACCAGACGTCCGTCCCTTTGGTTGCGCTCAGTAAGTGGTACTTAGTAGAAGTAGTCAAGAAGTACGGTAGTCTTCATCTCTACATATCTGAGGCATGTACGTCATATCATATGTGATAAGAATCTTCATGCATCTCATTCCTTTTGTGTGTCCTGCAGTTGTGATAAAAGATTCTTTGAATTGAAAGATCTCCAGCAGCACATGAACAAACACATGGGCCTAAAGCCCTTCCAGTGTCAGGTGTGTGGGAGGTGCTACAGCTGGAAGAAGGACTGGTACTCGCATGTGAAGTCCCACAGTGTTGCTGAGCCTTTCAAGTAAGTGTCTCATTCCATCATCATTGTATCTTCATGGTTATCACGTTGAATTATGTTTTTAAAATAATTTATCCTTTTACTCACTGGCAGAACCAACTTGTTAGGGTGCACTCACACTCAGCCCAGCTAGGTCAAAGCTTAAACACTCTCCAGTCTCTGTGCACAGCTAGTCCGCGCGTGCATTAGCCCAATGGCAATGGGACAAATAATTGTTCTTTAAACACAGTTTAAACATCAAAATGGAAAGCAAATCTGAATTTCTCTTCAGTGAATTTCTCTTCAAATCTTTTCAGTGGCTTCAATGTTGTTTGTGAACTATTAACAATATTAATTGTTATATTAACATGTACAAAGACAGTGTTCAAGATTATCATTTTGGAAAAAACTTCCTAAATCATGAGGATACTGACCAAGTACTGGACTAATATTCTATTTGTTACTTAGGTGTAATGTCTGTGGGAAAGAGTTCTATGAGAAGGCCTTGTTCAGGAGACATATGAAGAAGGCCACACATGGGAAGAAGGGACGAGTTAAACAGAACCTGGAGAGGGAGTGTGAGCAGTGTGGAAGAAAATTTACGCAATTGCGAGAGTACAGACGGCACATCAACAACCACCAAGGTGAGTCCCCTGTACAATATCTTTTTTTTTCTATATCTTACAGTGGATATACCGAAACTGTCTTCTTGTTCAGCTTTTGGAACATTTAATAAAGTCTGTGTAAAGTCTCTTTTAAAGGAACATTCTCTAATTATGAAATATGACAATTATATAAAAATAAATGGTAAAATATTCTTGTAATGTGTAATTAATTGATTTTCTTTTCCTCTCTTTACGTAGGAGTTAAGCCATTTGAATGTCTGACATGTGGTGTAGCCTGGGCCGACGCCCGCTCTCTGAAACGTCACGTCCGTACACACACAGGAGAGAGGCCGTACGTCTGCCCTGTGTGCCAGGATGCTCACATTGATGCACGCACGCTGCGCAAACACATGGCCAAGTACCACAGTGACAGCCTCCCCAGCAAAATAATGCTGGATAAAGACACACTCCAGTTTCACAACCAGGGCACGCAGGTGGAGCACGCCGTCAGCATCCTGGCATCGGACCTGCCTCCGGAGCTCCGACCTGCCCAGCAACCTCTCTCAGAGGAAATAGAGACAGTGCTGATCACTGACGAGACCGTGGAAGCAGTGGAGGCCGTTCAGGCTGTTGGCGATGCCTCAATGGCCACTCTGTCAGATCAGGGCATCATGCAAGTTGTTAATTATGTACTCGCCCAACAGGCACTTACAGGACCCAAGGTGGACGAAACACCAGAGGTTATCCAGACCATGGAGGTGGAGGTCTCTCATGTAGCAGAAGTTGAATAACTTTGTCAAATTGTTTGGTACAGACTGAAAATATGTTATAATATGCTTATTTTTCTGAACTTGTACATAGTGTCAGTGAACCAAGACCTTCAATTCATTTAAAAGTGTATGTTTGACTGGGTCTTTGTAAAAAATGGAATTTGTTTTTGTGTGAATATACAGTATAACAATGACAAAATCTTGAATGAGCCACCAAGGGGTCAAATAAAGGTAAAACATTGTGGTGGCTGATCAGAGTTATATCTGTATTTAATGAACGGGTTATATCATCTTAACAGCTGTAAATTTTGACTCACTATAGACACATACAGACAATATTACAAGGTCTAACAGGCAGTATCTATCTATGGTTGTTATTTTCCAGCTTGAATTGATCTTTTATCACCAAAAAAGCCACAAAAATAGCCTATTTTTATTAAAAGTAGAAACAGGGATGTCCGATTATATCAGCCTGCTGATAATGAAATGTGTACTCAGACTTTAACCCCAATGGCTTATTTTATGTAAAAATATTGGTATAGATTAAGTGTTTGGATTACATTGGCTGTCGGTCAGATCTTAATATTGGACATTCCTAAAGAAGACCATTAACTCTGTTTGCTAAATATATATCCTTTTTTAAAGAAATGCCAGAGTGCAAGTATTTTAATTTGCAACCTTGCCAATACTGGGGACTTTCGCGATATACTATACTTGGCTTCAATAAATATACATTAAAGAAGAGGATTGGTTAAAGTCGGGTGACAACTCAACTCAGACAGGAAAATGTTCACAATGAGAGGAAAACCATTATGGTTTTCCTTTCATTACCAAAATGCTGTTTTTAGTCTGAGCTGCACAAATTGGCCTGTTCTAAAGCTCACGTTAGAACATTTGTTAAACAAATGACTATTTTTATTGCACAGTTAACTTAAAACTGAATCGCAAGTGAGCCAAGCTTTCACAACACTATTTCAATAAAATAAACTACTGCTGGTATACAGATGCAGTGTCATCAGTAGCATTGTTTCATTAAACTCCAGTGACTTCTAAGTAATGAGACCCAAAATAAAAATAAATAGATGAAGAATAAACTACTCTAATTCGCATTGAGATGTGTTTCAATTAAAACTCTTACAGTAAGCCCCGTTGATATACTGTAATACTTGTAATGCCTCTTATTCGATCTTAATATATATGACCTCGGGCCTCGCAAAAAATATCTTGAAGCATTAGGTAACGCTTCAGATTGATGCATTAGAGACAGACTTTACAGGAAACGTCGAACATTAATGGAGTCTCTCACACCTCGCTGCTAATATGACCGCATATAACCTTTTCTCATCTTAAAACCAATGTTCCAAGTATAAATATAAGAAAGAGTCCAAGCTCAAACTACAACGCAGATAAAATGATCACGATTAATCAGTGATAGGATTAATTTGCATAAAAAGTTATATATATTAGAAATAACAGCTGTAAATTACATATTAAATGGTTATATGTACATGGGAGGCGCTGAATGTATTTCCCAATCATTCCAAAGACGGCGCTGTGCAAAAAGGTATTTGTCACCCGAATTTAGACTTGTAGGTATCAATAAAATCTCGATGTGTTGACTTTAACACGGTATTTTCCAAATTTAATATTTTAATTTTTTTTATTAAACGTAGAGGTGATTTGATACCACTTTATTTTTTCGCATTGAAATTAAGCCAAATTATTGAGAAGCATCCTGAAATACAAAGCCCGGGTAAACTAAATGTTCTCAACCGGAAGCGGATGTTGTTGATATCGCCGCAGTAGGATCCGGAATTGAGAGCTGACTAGCTTCTCGACACCGACGCTTACGGTGAAATAGTTACTGCTTTCACCTAAAAGGACGACACTGAGAAGGAGACCAGGTCCGTCAGCGGTCACCGGTTCTACCAATTGGTACCATGTTCTTCCTGTGTTCGTGGACAGCGGCTCGGTTAGTCTGTACTTTGTAGTGTTTACAGAGCCATTAAACACTGGCAATTTCTGGACTGCTTGTTCAAAGGGGCGAAAGGAGGAAATAATTACATTTTTTATTTTTTAATTGGTCTTATATCCAAACGGAAGGACAGAACTGATCCAGAACGGGACTATAATGACGTGGAACTTCGTCAAACAGGACCCGCGACAAGTCACTTTTAATTGACTTGTCTTTAAAATGACGATGAGGTCAATAAGCAGGAGAGTGGGATAATCGCACACAACACACGTCTCTGTGTACTTTGGTTTATAACTTTTCTAGTTTGGGTTAGTCTTTGTTTACGTCGGGAGATAATTCCACAAGTCAGCTATGGCCTTAGGTAGGTAGCCTTATGTGTCCCGTTCTTTTGTATCCAAGTCGCAATTTTGATTTATTTGGATTCGTTCTTATTTGCTCGTAAATTATGACTTGTTTTACGTGACAGCGTGTCACATGTCAGGGTTGGACTAGGTCCGGGTGAAAACGCGATAGGGTAAACAGGTGCGGTACAGCATCCTGGGTTAAATGTTTGTTCTGCTGTCACCCGTCATCCTATATTTACGTGTTGAATACGACAGAAGCCATTTAACCGATTTACACGGCCTGTGTGTAGACATGTGTGGATGTTTTACCGTCCTAGCTGAGGGACAAAGATGAAAAGTCCGAGGTAAATTTTGGACATTTATTATATCAAAATTCATGTGCTAAATGAATAGAGTTGTGTCAGATGTAAATATGTGCCATAACATTAACGGAATATAGGTTCATTTAAGTCAGGAGTCAAATGAAAATAATTGTCTTCAAGGCTTGCATATTTAAGAACACATTCCTTTGACTGTGTAAAACATATGGCTGCAGTGCATGCAAACCAGAATGTGTAATCATCTGGATTTAACTGGGTGAGTTAAACTAAATTAAACTGAGGTTGACTTAAAATAAAAATTGAACAGGTTAGTATGAAGCCTTTGCTTCTTGTTCACATGGTTCAGCCTTGGTAATGAGTAGGTAGTGCTCACATATTTAAAGCTACGCTTCAGTGAACAATCACCCTGCACACAACCATGCCACCAGTCCTACTTGTATTCATGCTGTCTGGAGCCATTCTGAGTCTTGGGCAGGCCATGTCTCGAAGGGAAAAGCAGCAATTAAGGTAATGTGTCAGACAAAACATCTTAAAACTACGACAACTGTTATTAATCTTTTTTCTGTTACTATGACATACCTGATAACAAATGTGTGTTTACCTTTCTACTCCATAGGAGCCAAGTAGTTGAGATGTTTGACCATGCTTATCAGAATTACATGGTAAAGAACATTCACAACACACAGGATTATTTCCTTTAAATTGTATTTCTTCACGTTCACATCACATCTGGTGTGCTCATATTATCTGACTGAAAGAAAAATAAAAAGTGGCAATAAAATAAAAACAATGAATGTCAAAGCAGTGAGTATTTGTGTTTTTTTTTTTTTTTTTTTTTTTTAAGGATCATGCGTACCCAGCAGACGAACTGATGCCTCTCACATGCAGAGGAAGAGTACGTGGGCTTGAACCCAGTCGTGGTGATGTTGACGATGCTCTGGGAAAGTAAGTGTGGTTATACCTTCATTTCTTCTGCTTTTTATATTCTGAAATCATCAGTATTTGATTTCATGTCAATGTATTTACATTAATTAACCTGAACTTCTTTGTAAGGTGAAAATGTTTAGTGGAGGTTCCTTACTAATCTTTATGTTTTATGTGGCAGGTTCTCGCTGACCCTTATAGATACTCTGGATACCCTGGTGGTAAGTATATATATATATATATATATATATATATATATGTTTTTTTTTACTTCTGTTGTTTGCGAATAAGTATGCTATTGATAATTTTATTCATTTTTACATTGATTGTTTTATAGCTTTTAAATAAGACAACAGAGTTTGAGGATGCAGTACGAAGAGTCCTGTCAGACGTGAGGCTGGACAATGACATTGTTGTCTCTGTCTTTGAAACAAATATTCGTGTCCTGGGGTAAGTTTAGCAAGCATGGCCTTAAAGACGTACCTCAGCATGCATTTACTTTAAACTTAATTTTAATATCAATATGACTGTTGCATGTTGATTTAGGGGACTTTTGGGAGGACACTCCATGGCTGTAATGCTAAAGGAAGGAGGTCAGCATATGCAGTGGTACCAGGACGAGCTTCTGCATATGGCTAAAGACATAGGTCTGCGACTGCTGCCAGCTTTCAACACCACAAGTGGTCTCCCATATCCCCGGGTGGGTTTTACATGCAAATTTGCTTAATTTATTTGCCATGTTTAGTTTAATTACTGTCAACATTTACATGTAAAAATGTCATGATAAATCAAGAATGCATGACTTCACAGTTAACAGCACACAACTCTCATAGCTGTGAATCCTGAATCATTTAGATTATACATTGGTTTGTATGTGTCTAACAGGTTAATTTAAAGTATGGCGTCAGAGGTCCTGAAACAAGAACTGGCACAGAGACGGAGACTTGTACGGCATGTGCAGGAACGATGATCCTGGAGTTTGCAGCCCTGAGTCGCTTCACGGGGGATCCTGTTTTTGAGGTGTGAACAATTTAAATTTTCTAAATCAGGGTTGTCAAACGTCTTGGTTTTGTGAATTTCTTTCTGTCACTACGTACAATCAAATGTTAAGCAGGCCATGGCCATCATAATTAACCTATTAATAATAACCCATAATTTTCCCCTTTGTTTTCATTCAAAAAGTACATTAGGTATGTCTTCTTGAAATATAATTTTCTTTAAACATTGAAATCCCAACCCCCATACATATTACCTACAGGTCAGGTTTGGCCCCCAGGCTGCATATATACAGTAGATGTGACACTTCCAGTCTAAATAATTCCCTGAAATGAAACATATTTAACATATTTCAGTGATTACTAAAGGTTCTTCAGGTATATTACCAGTAGTATTACCAGCTACTGTAGTCACACCCTGTAGGTGTCTGATACCATTAGCCCAGGCCCCCCTTTGTCCTTTAATTTCAGAGTGTATATTATTATTTTATTTATTAGAGATAGACAGTGAGAACAAAAATAGAGACAGGCTGATAAATAGAATTCAGGCTGAGCTATGGGACTATTTACTTATGAGACATTTTCACACTGGGTATTAAGAATTAGAGTAATTATAGATGCACACGCAAAGATCACCTCTTGTCTGCATGTCTTTAAAATTGTAACCCAACAATAAAACTGGTTTTTGACACGAGTCATTCAAGATGGCTGCATATAGCTCTACTTTATTATAAAAGTAGATCTATAAGTTAACTTAATTTTACATAATACATAACAATTATATTGTTATTCACTCAATTCTAGAATAAAGTATTTATTTATTAACAAATTATCCTTTTGACTCCCTTTGTCGGTGGTTGCCACAGCAAATCATTGTTTTCCATCTCCGCCTGTTCTCTGCGAAAATGAATTATCAACATCAATCATATAATGCAATTATAATAACATTGCATATGTACGTAAGAGAAGAAGAAAAGCAAACGTCTTGTCATCGTGACATACAACACTGCATACAATGAAATGTGAACACTGGATTTCACCCATCACCAAAGTGGGGATGATGACATGCTCAGTGCACCTTAGTGATAATCTGGCAGATGGTGGATTCGAACCTGTAACCCTCTGGACCCAAGTCCAGTTTCGCCACCTTTTACATTGCGTACTCTCACAAAGTGATATGGTACCGTACATTTTAGTCATTTTGTTACCGTCAGTTTCACCTGGGTTACACACAAACTCAAGTATTTAAGTAGCCTGTGAACATTGTAGATAACAATCCTCTCTTTATGTGCAGGTATAACTGAAAACTATTAATAATATAATAATAACAGCAACAACAATTGCTGCAGAATCACAACAATAATTTCCAGAATTTGCAATTCAAGTATAATATTTTGACATCTATATCTATATCTATAGAGTGTACCGTACATACTGTATATCTGGTCCGTGTATGTACTGCAATGTCTTTTTTGATTAAAAAATCCCCTTTTTTCCTTGATACACAGCAGTAATATTAAGCTAACACTTAGCCTAGAGTAAATACCAAATCTATATGGTAATTCATACTGCATGTTCTATACTATACCATACTACGATACTATATATACTATATGTCAAAATGTGTACTTTATCAGTATTGAACATAACGTAACGTAACTGCATTTTTTAAAATTACATTAAAGCAGGTTTAGTAAATGTTATTTTTCTGTTTTATAATTTAAAGCTAACATCTATGGAGCAGCCTTTTTCCTGGCAGCTGTAGACTGCTGAACAAGCATGCACTAAATCAATGTATTAATTTAAGCATCAGATGGCTGCTGAAGATTGATTTTTCTTTCTTTCTCCCTTTTGCTTGTAAACCTTTTAATCATGTGAGTACCTTGGCTTGCACAGGCTCATGCTCGACGGGCAATGGACTTTCTGTGGGAAAAGAGACAGCGGAACAGTAACCTGGTTGGGACCACCATCAACATCCACAATGGAGAGTGGGTGAGAAGAGGTAAGAGGACAGGACTAGAAATGTCACAACAAAGGCTGTCTCTTAATGCATAGTCGGAGTTAAGCATTATTTATATGTGTTCTTGTATGTGTTTGTCTTGATGGACTGTAACTGTGTCTGTTACAGACAGTGGAGTTGGGGCTGGCATTGACTCCTACTATGAATATCTGCTTAAGGCCTACATCCTCTTAGGCGATGACCTGTTTTTGCAGCGGTTCAATATTGTGAGGACACACACATACACGCCCTATCACTAATACAATAGCAGTAAAGTAATATGATGCCTTTGAAAACAGCAGCGTTTACTTGTTCCACCATTGTCTATTTGTTTCTGATAGAATTTGTTCATTTTGAAATGCTCACACTTATATACTTTGTAAAACCGTTTCTCTTTCTTTTTGTCACTATGCACTAAATATAATATTGACATTATTAATATTAATATTAAATAGGAATTCATCCATCTCTTTTTAACTGTCTTGGTTCCATTTCCAAAACAGTAAAGTCCATTCTTGGCAATATGTTCAGTTAAATCTTATTGAAATTACATTTTGCCAAACTTTTGCTGAAAAACTGAGATATGACTTGTGTTTAGTAGTTCTTGACAAAAATTGAGTCATTTATCTCTCTGTGCTTAGCTGGTGAAGACACACCCTTGGTGTTGTTTGTGCATTTTTTTGTTCACATGCAAAGGTAGTACACTGGCTGACACGAAGACAGCAATGAAGAAAATATATAGCCAAACACCAAGAGGCCCCTTAACTTGTGTCATACTTTTTACATGAAATATAACACTGTAGGGAAAATGTGACTTGCTGAGGTGTAAAAACCTCATGTATAACTGCACGGTCTGTGCTGTTATAGCAAAACAAGACGTTAGAAAATTTCCATGTTAAAGTGCTTCTTCAGATTTTTCTCTTCATTACCATGCTTGTAAATAACAATCAGTTAACAGTTAAAAAAAAATCAGTGCCTGATAAACAAGACTCCCTTTCATCTCCTGTTTGTTTAGCACTATGAATCTATAATGAAATACATCAGCCAACCTCCTCTGCTTCTGGACGTCCACATACACAAACCTCTGCTACCTGCAAGGACATGGATGGACTCTCTGCTTGCTTTCTTTCCCGGTCTGCAGGTAAATGTTGCATCTTAATTCAATGTATTACCATCCTATGGTGTTCTGTCTGTCTGTTTCACATTTGATATTGTGTATCTCCCAGGTACTGAAGGGAGATATCCGCCCTGCTATCGAGACCCATGAGATGTTGTACCAAGTTACCAAAAAACACAATTTCCTCCCAGAGGTAATCAGTGTTTGTGCAATGTTTGTTCCTCATCGTGTCTCTCTCTTGTTACAACACAAAAGATTATGTTGAATAACCATTGCATTTATAGTAAGTTTTAGACTTTGGTGATTGTAATCTCTAGTTTTGTATTAATCTGCATAGAAAGTCAAGTTCTATGCAAAATTTGAATTTAAAACATTTTTCACAAGGATAATAGCTGGAATGGGAAGCAGATAAACACTAGAGTTATTATTATTATAAGGTGCTATATGAACAAGAGTCTTTACTACATTTACCAGATGTAAGGCATACATTGAATTGTGCTGAGTCCTAGTTTTATATCTAGATTATAATTTTACCTCCATGGCAGCATAGTGGACATTGGAACTAAGTGTGAGAGTTCCGACTACTACTCAGTTGCACAGTAGTTGGTAACCCTGCTTATCACAAAGAGAACAGAAGTTGTTGCTTTCCTTCTGCCTCTTAAAGGCTTTGTTTCTTTGGTAAATTGCATTATTATAGTTACATTAAATTGTTGAAACCAGAGTCAACATACGATAGAAATGACGAATGAGAAGTAACAGTAACAACACTTTTTATGATCTTATATATTGTTCATTGCCACTTCATCGGTTCTGAACTAAACTTGCCTGACTTTCATGTAGTGTAGATTTAATCTTGTGCTTTTCTAATTACAACACTCGAGATCATGTCCTGACCCATTCTCTGTCCGTCCACAGGCCTTCACCACTGATTTCAGGGTACACTGGGCACAGCATCCCCTAAGACCTGAATTTGCTGAGAGCACGTATTTCCTTTACAAGGTAGTTTCTCAAACCACTACTAGAGAGTCTATTGCAATGAATTGCAACCAATTTGATTTGTTTTGCTACATAATTAAGGTGCATCAATAATATGTTTTTTTTCAACAATTTGCAGACTTTAACCAATAGTAAACAAAATAATAAATTGATTTTAAGATTTAATAAAGAAAAATATGATTTTTATTCTAAAATGGAAAAAGTAACCCCTTTCATTTTTTTATGTCCCAGGCCACAGAAGACCCCTATTACCTCGAGGCGGGTCGCACAATTCTTGAGAACCTCAATCGTTTTGCCCGCGTTCCCTGTGGCTTTGCCGCAATGAAGGATGTGCGTACGGGGAGTCATGAGGATAGGTGAGGAGATAAAGATATTTACCTACGAACAGATTTTTTTTTTTTTTTTTATTCAAAGCCATAGAACATTTATACATACTTTCTGTTTCCTCAGAATGGACTCGTTCTTCCTCGCCGAGATGTTCAAATATCTATTCCTGCTCTTTGCTGAATCAGAGGACCTCCCCTTTGACGTGGAGAATTATGTTTTCACAACTGAGGCGCACCTGCTTCCTCTGTCCCTTTCCGCATCCTCTTATTCCTCATTTGAGACCTTGAACAGAACGGTAGGGCAAGTGACACAGGTGCATGTTGACAATTTTACGATGAAAGATGTTGTGAATATAACAAAATTAATTTAATATTATAGTCAGAAGAGGAGTTGGATGATTCTAACTATGATTGGACCTGTCCTGACACCCGACTTCTCTTTCCGGACCCTTCCTATCCCCGCAACCTGAGAGAACCAATCAGAAGTGCCGTGGACAAGAGCTGCCCACGGCCATCACCCAATAGGTTAGACTACAGCCACTCATTCATATCTGCTAGGCTTTAGGAAAATTAACAACATTTATTTTTGTTCTGTACATTTTTCACAGGGAGCCTGGCATTGGTCGTCCTCCTTTGAGGGCTCAAGACTTTATGGCCAACAACCCTGAACACCTGGAGCTGCTTAGAAGAATGGGAGTCAGTCTCATCCACTTGAAAGATGGCCGAGTGCAGCTGGTGCAACATGCCACTCAGGTACAAACAAGAAGACGAGCCAAGAAGCAAAATTCTAATATAAAATAGGTATTAGTATTAGAGTATTAGAGCTAAATATTATTTCCAGTATTAGTAGTAACAATAATAATGAACAAATTTGAAATATTATTGCTACTAAACACATATTTTTATAAAGCACGACTTATGACATTATTATATGATTCCATGTGAAGAGAATGTAAACACTGTATTTTGTCAAGCATGATTGGCATCTTGAATTTTTTTAATCTCCCTTTTCCCCTGTGACCCAAATTCAGGCGGTGAGTGCAGTAGCCGCAGAAGATGGTGTGCGTTTCATGCAGGAGATGATGGAGCTGTCAAGTCAGCAGCAGAAAGAGCAGCTACCTCCTAGAGCCGTTCAGATTGTCTCTCATCCCTTCTTTGGTAGAGTTGTTCTGACCGCAGGCCCGGCACAGTTTGGCACAGACCTGTCGAAAAGTTCCACCGGGGTAAACATGTTTTCATCCATGCTAATTCCAGTCAAGAGTGTCAGTGTCTTTCCTCTTGAAAGGACATGAAGAAATACAATCCAATACAATTTTTTGCTGCAGTTTTATTAAAATCAATAATTTCTCATCTAATAAGGTACGAGGCTTCGTGACTGTAGCTGAACCCTACAGTGGCTGCACGGAGATCACAAATCCCAAGAATATCCAAGGCCGCATCGCTCTGCTTCAGAGAGGACAGTGCATGTTTGCAGAAAAGGCACGACACATCCAGATGGCTGGAGCCATTGGAGGCATAGTCATTGGTGAGTTACAGCAGGTGGAATGGGAGTTACTTGGAATAATCCAAATTATTCTGAGACATGAATGTTTGTAGTATACTTTGAGTCCTCCAATTACATCAAAATACTTCTACAGAGTGACGTGACTTAATTTTAGCCAAGAGATGGAACCCACACTCTACATAATGACATATTTATGCCTTGTTCTTACAACAACACAATTGTCACATTATGATCTGGGACATAAAAACATCTGAATGATTTAAGCTTGGGAGACACAATGAGAGACAAAATATTTAACCAAAAGAACAAGCGAATGTATCAGCTGCCAGTGTAAGGGTACAACTGGTGAATGTAAACAAAGCTATTTTCTGTTTATGAAGCTACGTGATGATACGAAATGTGTTTTAACACCATACTTTGGCAATTGATTTTATGAATTCATGACTTATGGCCAGCATTATTGTAAAAGGTAGATTTTTTTTTCCTTCCTTTAAAAATTATCTCTCTGTAATTTCCACAGAATTTTGCAGTCATAAAATTAGCAAGTAGCAGATATATTGCCTTAGGTATGGTTTCTCCAGATAAGATTTCCCAGATGTCCTGCAGTCGCTGTCGGCCTGTCAGTCATTTATACAAGTTAATACCTGTGTTTTGTTCTTTTTCATTGCAGATGACAATGAGGGCAGCAGCAGTGACACAGCTCCCCTGTTTCAGATGGCAGGAGATGGTCGCAGCACCGAGGACATCACCTTACCTCTCCTCTTCCTCTTTCACAAAGAGGGAAACATCCTGTTGGAGGCACTGAAAGAGTACAGGGAGGTGGAGGTCCTGCTTAGTGACAAGGCCAAAGACAGAGGTTGGATATTTCTTCACTACATGCATCCATCAGTCATATTGTGTTATATATATAAAGATATTTGTATATGTTAGAGATCATGTTTTCATCAACTTTCATTTGAAATGATCAAGGTTTTAATAATCTTTGCCTGTCTGAGCCACATTTCATGGTTGGATTATAAAGATGAGTCATGAGGATAAACCTGGAAGCACAGTGACTCATTTCAAAGCTGTCTTCCAGCCATAGGTTAATTTTTGCATGAGACATATTTACATCAGTATATCAGTTTAACATTGCCAACTTCTTTGCCTTCTTTTCCTCCTTGTAAATCCTTTTTTTGAATGTTGCTTTTTTCGAACTTTTTCTTCTTCACTTGTCTCATTTTTCCTCTATCTTTAAATTTCCTCTTTTAAAAAAACAGCAGCCATATTTAAAGGTAAACCTCTGCCTGGCAGCCTGATTGAGGACAGTAAGTATTCTTGTTTTCACCTCCCCTTTATCTGTCTCTCACATTTACACACCTGCATTTTTTTTGTAAAAAATAATGTTCTGTGTTGGCCCAATTGTCTTGTTAAAGTTTGTACATTTGAATTCATATTAAGAAATCATTGGCTAAAATCCTTTTTATATGATGTAAGACCGTGATTGGTTTTTGACCTACAGCATATTGTGTTGTCCTTACCATCTTTCATAAATTTAGGAAGACATTTTTATTACCTGGTGTACAGCATGAAACAAATTTCACCACAGGATATGAATTCCACACTAGGAGGACTAAGATCTAAAGATGACTGTTGTCTTTTGGCCTTCACTTTGGCCCAGAGTCAATGTCTCCATCTTTGGTGTGAAACTCCAGGGTTCACCCCCTGGGCAAGTTCGAATCCCAGTTAGGGCTGTTGACCTCCAATCAATCTTTTAAAAACTCTGCTGTTAATATTTTTAACAATAGACGCGACTGAAACAACTAAGTAGTGAGACATTACAGCATGTAACACGTAAGAAAGTGTAACTAACTAAATGTTCAGCAGACATGGTTGATCTGAAGCGGAGAAATGATTACATTCCTCTGGCACTCCCTGTCATTAAAGAGTACGTGTGACAGCATTTCAGGATTAGATATAAAGAGAGGATGGGAACTTGACAAAAGTCATAAAACAAACAGTGAATTAAAACTGACATGCACTCCCAGATGTCTTATTTTAAGAGCGAGCTGAAAAAAACTGACAATTCCCGTTGGTTAACATTTACACATCAGCTTAGCACTTCTATTCCTAACCTGATTAATGCACATTTCACATTTATATATTATCACCGTTGAATGTTAAATATTACTGCATGACCATATATTTTTTAGTTGTATTTTATTGACTATGAATTTTTGGTAACTATAGGTTATTTGTTTTGTCGTTCAGAACCATGACACAGTGGTCAATATTGTGTTGTGCAGAGCTCTTTTGATGACCCACACATCACAATGTTAGGATAATAATAATCAAAAAACATTTTGTGTTTTTAAAAGATTTTCTGGTGTGTAATAAATGGTTGTGTATGACAGGTGGAACCAGATCCTATCTGCAAAAAAAAATTTCCCAACCTGAAATGTTTTTTATTTAATAGCAAATTTGAAAACGTCACATTTCTTCATAATTATCTCACAATACTGTAAGGTTAGACTGTTTCTCCATGTCATTCTGGTAAAGAGAATCTAGGACAGACAGCCAACACCCAAAGACTGTCAAACAGAAGCGACATTAAAGCGTTCCTGTCTGAAACAGCTGTGAAAAAGAAAAACCTAACATTTGCGTTGACAAACTGTTCTAGTATTTAGAAGGAGAGACGATTAATTCAAAATTCAAATATCTTGTGATTTGTCGAGAGTCCCTGCGACAATGGAGCCTCTATGACAAATAATAGTCTGTGACGGTGTCCCTAAATGCCTCGTTGTAGGAGCATCACACCTGCCTCAGGGTGTGTTCTTTTGTTGAGTTGAAGACACCAATGGCTTCAACATACGTATTTAGCTTGCATCAAGAACAATTCAGGGATTTGTCTTAGCCAGAACTTTACTTTGTGAGATTTTTCTTTGCTTTGCAGCACCTTGAGAAAAGCTCTCTACTGTGGGAAACATGACTCACCATCAGATTTCACACTGTTATGGCTGTCAGCCTGGATAAAAATGGATCTAATTTTATATGGCCTAGGCATTTTGTACAGATTCCTTTTTAGAAGAGATGTATGATGATTTTATATTTTTTTGCATCTATTTAGTCTCAATTGCCTTGCTGTCTTTTTTTTAGGTGTGAATGTTCAAGAAGCGGAGGAAGACTGTCAAACTGAGGCAACCACACCCATACCATTTGATCCTGCAACATATGCGAAAACGAGCACGGTACAGTTTGATGGGACTGTGTCAAACGAGGTCACACCTTCTACTGAAACCAGTCCTGTCAAAGAGACCGGTCCATCAGAAGAGGAATCATTTTCTACAGATTCAGATACAGATACTACTGTGCCTGAGAAGGACGAGGGGGGAGTTGAGCATGTTGAGGAGAACACAAACACAAACTCTGACGTCAGAGAGGAGTCTGAGGGCAACACAGACTCAAGCACCCCCTCAGTGGATGAACTACTTGCTGATTGGAGGGAAGACTTGGAGGCTTTTCAGCAGATGGAGATGGAGATGGATGAGCTCTGACACTTGCTTCCACATTAAGAACACTTGAAGGTAGTGCTCCTCCAAATCCAAAGCAATCTGAATCATAAAGAGAACTGTAAATATATTTTTGATGACTGATTCTCGTCTCACCCTCGACGGATGAAACATGTGTAGATGTTGAGATAGGAATTTTGAACAACAACTACATTTAAATGAAGTGAAACCCCAGCTGAAGACTTTTCCATTACGCAGGATGTTTCCACTCCTACGAAAGAGGAAGTTCTTCCCACACTGACAATACGAGGGCACACATGTAGCTTCTGTATGGGGCAGGCTCACACATAGTTATTTGTGCATTGCAGAAATAGAAGGTTGAACCTTCTGAGATGATGGTTTAATGACACATACTTGCAACCCTTTTATCATTCATTCTCAGAATGCAAGGAGGGGTTTTTCCCTTTTTTTTTTTAATAGGAAGAATCCTTCCAACAACCAAGACTATTGAATTTTAAAAGGCAGCACCCAGGTTCTCTTAAGCCCAAATGATTAAAACAAGTTACCAGGGGCTTTATCTTACTTCCCTAGTGTGTCTGTTTAATTGGTCATATTGAAACCTAATGAATATAATTGGGGTTGTAAAAATGTCTATATAATTTTTTTACATTTTTACACTCTATGCATCTGATACACTCGGCTAAATTGTACCCTGGTCTAATAATAATTTTCTGATGACCCTGTACATTGACTAACTTTATTTCAATGTGAAAATTATTGTAACGATAAATATAAATATATATATATGCTGTTTGTTCTTGGTCCTAATCATATTGACATGGTAATGTGCTTTAAATCATGAGATCGAATAAATAACCTTAGGTTTTCCAAAAATTGCAATGTAGCGGTTAAACTTAGCACCGAATCTTTGAAGCTACATAAAATCAGTGGTCAATGTGAATATGTATTTGTTTAAATGTCCGCGCTTTCCACTCAGGATCTACTTCCAACCAACAGCCTGTGGACCACAATGCAAGGGGCAGATACTTAGCAGTGCTAACAGACTGCCACAGGAGGGTGCTGTATATTTGTCTACAATGACGTGTGCTTGCCAGACAGACGAAGAAGAGAAAAGGCTATAAATGAACATGGGAAACTTAAAATAAAAACTGAAAGGGTATTGGGAAGGTGTGTGCTGAATTATTTGAATTCAAGAACTGATTTCTTTCGATACCATCTAATTTAATTCATTCTTTTGCAGGAAATGAATGTACTACAATGCACTATCTGTAGAAGCAGTAATAATAACATAATGCAATTGTGATAAGTGAGTTGATAGTTCCTGGTTTTAGATTACTGGTAAAACAAACTTTATATAAATGAAAATGGGGGCTGGAGTACTAACTCGTCAAAAAACTGAAAGTTTTGTTCAAGTTTTAATGGCCGTTATATAGGTCAGTGGTTCTCAACTGGTCTCACTCTGGGACCCACATTTTCCTGTGGTCATTAAGTATTGACACACTAATAGAATTCAAACCAAGCAAATTCATTTTCTAAAAAAAAGCTATTGAAAAATAATTTCCTTTACCATGCTTATTTTATTCAGCAGAGTAAGGCTTTCAAAATAAGAGATTTTCTATAGTAAGACACATGCTGAACAGCAGAGTCACGTTGTTTAGCTGATTTGTGACCAGTGTTCGCGACACATTCAGAACGGGTCAGCGAGCCACGTTTGGGTTGGGACCCACCAGTTGAGAAACACTGGTGTGCTTTTACATACGTACAGTATATGTTCAAATTCCTTATAATTACTTGTGGTATCACAGCGCACCTGTAGGTAATTCATATGTACGTACGCGATTGAAACATCAATTAGCAACAAACTATTCGGTTTAGTAATAAACCAAATACAATTTGAAGGATACGATTGTGAAAACATGCATATTGGCTAATAAAAATAGTGGACGTCTTCAAGTCTCCATACAGCAAAAAAATAAATAATACTTCTAATAACGGTGGGTTGAGGGGACACTCCTCTCCTCGGCAAGATGGCTGCATTGCTGAGCGCAACAGTCGCAGCGTACTCCAGTTGAAATGACGCAAGACTCACGTTAACCCTCTCTCACACTCTTTCTTCCTCTCTCTCTCTCCCTCCCTCCCTCACACACAAACACACACACAGAGTCACCCGCTAACTAACGTTCACATACACGCACACACATAAAACACAGAACCAGACCCAGCTTCACTCTCACAGCCGGGAGATTTCCGGTCTGTCCTCCAGTCAGTGGACCGAGCGGAACCGGTTCCTCGGAGTAAGTAGAGTTGATTTAAATCGTGATGTGTCACATCTCCCCAGGTGGAATCCTCGCTCCCGCCTTGCCTTTCCTTTTTTTTTTTTACAAAATTTATTTTTCTTTCCCTCTGTATTTTGCCGCCACCCTCTCTCTCTCTCTCCGGGTGTCAGTCTTCTGTTGCTGTTTCCTGCCTGGAACTGTGATGAAATTACGTTTCCTCGCACTGAAGCTTTCACTGTTTTTCCTTGTTTTCCGTGGCTTTTGTTTCTGCCTTACAGTCGCCGAGGTTGTTGCCAGAATCCAATGTGGACACTGAGGCGTCACACGCGTGTGCATGTATCTGTATATATGTGTGTAGACGTCCTGGTTGGCTGTGGTCACACGTAGGATCACGTACGATGCTATCATACGTTATCGGTACCGTCAGTTTCCAGTGTTGCAAATATCGTTTTTACTCTTTCACAAGCCGTTAGTTTATGACTTATCGACTTTTTTTGAAAAAAAAAAACTTAAAGGTCAAATTTTTGAAATGATAAGTTACTGTATTTTATCTCACTTTTAGTGATCTGATCTCTGGAATGTACTTGTTGTGTTTCCATTATAGAGTACAAAGAGTATTTAAACACCATCTTTTACTCTAAATGACAGACAGACTGAGGCAGTGTTCGTCCTGACAAATCGTGGTTAAAACACACATCCCTGGTCACCACGGAATAAAGACTGAGCAAGTGACAACATGTAAGCAAGGCAGTGAGAGTGAATGAAATAGAAAGAGAAACAGAAAGAAGTCATGTCTGTGTAAAGTGCCATGTTTCTGTGTTTGTTTATGAAGCATCTGTAACACAGATGATAGAATAAAACACTCTGGTTGGACAATTTTGCTCAGTAGACCAATCAGTTTCAGCGGGTTTCACCTGCGGATTATTTTTTCCTGGAAAATTATTATTCATGCATGTAACAGCAAACGTACATAGTGACCTAAAAAAAAATAATATCAGAAAATATATAGCTATAGCCAGAATAGCTACTTTGGGTAGTTGATATCTGTTGCGTTTGATGTGCATCTGTGAATGCGATTCTAAGAAACCTGTTTATAACTTTGTTGAACAGGTTTTATTTAAGGAAACAACAAATGAATAGAAAATATCAAAGACCATGTTACCAAGTGGTTGAAACATCTTAGTGAGTTGCACTCACTGGCATATCTGGCATCCTTTGCACTTTGGGCAAAATTGATTGTGAACATGCAGTATTTTTCATGATACTTATTGGTTTCTCATACATTTTCAGCTCGGTCATCAATTAACTCTCATTCTACTTTGCAGAGTTCTCTAAATTTTTACTGCAGAAGGTAGTTAAGTAAATATTGGCAGATCATTAACCCAAGCCTGCAGTCTTTACATATATGGATCTGAGAATATACACGTTAGGTTTGTTCTGACAGTAAACATTTACTGCTCCATGTCCCGCAGTCAAACATCTTTACTGACATTGCTGCTACTGCTACTGTGAAGAGGGGATAGAATTTTTGAAAAGTGCTGAGAAGGAAAAACAGTTCAGTCCACGAGCCTTAACCTTAACGTGTACCCATGTGTACAAACACACAGCCAGAGTCACACATACCAAAGCCTGCAGTCTCAAAACACTGTGTTCCCCTGTGAAAAACAAAGGACTCTGTGTGTTTTTGTGGCACAGCTGGATACAGCTGTTGAATCAAACTGGAGCTCCTGGAGATCTGGAACTAGATTCTGGGACTGGGCCAGTACAGGCCATTGTCACTGCTGCTACTGCAACATAATAACATTTTACTGCATAACATTGTTATAATGATATTGAGACAACTTGAAATAGTGACTTAGTATGACCCAGAAGCAATGTCTTTGTCATTGGTGACTCCTGATTAAGGTGGTTGGTGCCTTCCAGTGGGTTCACCACCTGCAGGAAGGTTTATGAGATGCTGGCATTGTGAAGAGTGACTTGGGAGGCAGTCGTGGAAACTGCTGCCCCTCAAATATGTTAACAGAGAAGAGGATGAAGATGGATTTATGGATGGATGGATGTGTGTTTAGAGGACTGAGTTAAGTTTATATTGATCCTATGTTTAACCCCCAATATTCTTGTCTATCAAATTGACCGTGTCCCTGAAGCTCAGAGAACCAATTTATTATGAAACCTTTTGTGTGCTTCAACCGGTATACTTCTTCTCACCAACAACCCGAGGGAAACTAATTTCCTTTAAAGAGCCAAGAAGTCAATAATCCACTTTGGAGTGCCATCCTCCTCTATTTTCCCCTGAAACATATTGTATGTTTGTATTTAGAGAATTACACTTTAATTCACACAGATTGACCAACTAATGCAAGTTTGTGCTTGATGAACTGTCAACTTTGATTTTATTAATGTTCAGAAAGCTGTTTAGTGATCAGGTATGGATTTATTTAATAATGGCTCATGTTTAAGTCTGTGGGATCTCTTTAGAACTTAGTACTGCATTTGAATTTCTGTTTCTGTTGGTTCATTAAGCATCTCCATTAGGCTCTCTGACAGTTGTCATGGTAATATAATTAGTCCTCTGTTTCTAGGGCTTGTCTTTCAGGCCTGTTAATTGTCTTTGTTATATCTGCTATTGTTGTTGTTGTTCTAGGCTCTGGGTCAAGACAGTTGTTGGTTAATAATAAGAGTCAGCATGATTTCATATTTAGCTCTGTCAAAGTTAATGCCTTAAGGGTTAAGCTGGGATTTCATAATATTACCACATTTATTCCTTACAATCCCTCCTTGGTTGGATATTTTGGAATGTGGTCTTAATTTTTGAGTCTGTAAGTGAAAGCAGGGCTTTAAACCGGTTCAAGGAACAAAAATGAAAACCATAAACTTTGATTTGAACACAAACAAGGCTACAAACATTATAACTAGTTTTGTTTAGGAGCAGAAACAAAACAATGCCTGTTAATACCATGTTTATTTTATTTTTTTTTTTTTAAATCTTGTGTATTCTACAGTTAAAGTCACTGGTCTCCTAGTCCGGTCTATGGTAGTCTACAATGACCTGATGAGGTTGACTTCCTGTGACGTTCACTGACTGAATGGAGAGAGTGGGTGGACCATCAGACTATATGGGGAGGACTGACTACCAACTACTGTCACATCTCAAAGACAACAATAAGAGGTCAATATTGCAGTCTGTCAATATGGAAAATGTTAGTTTCAGACAACATATAAACATATTTGTTCATGTCAATGATGGGCTGGTGAACATTTAATATTGTAAATGGGTAAAACTACATTATACTGCAACCACCTGTCTAGTTAAACTACAGTATTTCTGTAAATGTGGGCTGTATAAATAAAATTTGATTGATTGATTTACAGTCAAGTGCAAACAAACTAGTTTGTTTGCCACTGCTTGCAACAACATGTTTAGTTAGACCTGGTAACAAACAAGGCTAAATGCAATGTAGAGAGATGCAGGTGAGCACAATTGTAAGAATCAGACCTCTCCGTATATCAGTAGTAGCCGTGACCACAGAAGGAGTGAAGACCCTTCGGTTTCCATGCACCACACTTAAAATTTGTCTTCAATTCTTGTGTGAAACTGCTGGTATGCTATGAACAACAACTGGAGTCACAACCCTTATCAGAATTATCCATGTTGAACTATTGTAACAGGAATCCTTTAAAGTGGATTCACAGAACTCATTTGTGCATCTGCCTTGGGAATTAAGAAGAGATTTGTATATGAGACATAAAAGAGAACATGGAGATAGCTGATGTAAAAAAAAGCAAAGCTGAGGATAGGGTGAGTCAGAGGATGATCCACGAAAGCAATCCCTGAAGGGAACAGCTGAAAAATGTGGAAGTCTGCCTTGTTCCATCCATATCTTTCCCCATGCTCCCTGACCTGCTCAGAGCACGTCAGCGATGCAATGGCCTCTGTTTCATACGTACCACGGTATTGACAGCAGAGTTTGGTACAGTTTTTGTATGAAAAGTTACATTTGTAATTCATTATTCAAAACTTACTGCTTACTTATCAAATATAATAGGAAACATGTAAATATGGTTGCAAGCAGTTACAGCTTTTACACAGAATTAACACAGACATCAAGTATATCAAAAGTCATATCTCATCTCTAAATGTCTTAGTGTCCAAATACATAACAAAGTCCTAGCGTTTTGACCGGTTGTTTTTCACATACAGCCTCTGAATTTCCTTTAGTAATTTTATGATTCCACTCCATATCTCTTGGGTTAGGTCGAGAGACTGGTTTTTCTATTTTAGATTTATTTATTTTGTCCAGGCTACCAGACTGCTGTCCTCTTTCTCTGCGATGTCCCTTTAAGTACATTTAATAGCACTGTATGATTCAGGTAATGCAACACCACTGATGTCCCTAGCTTTTTGTTTCTGTGTTTTTTTTGTCATTATGTTGGTCAAAGATCCCAATACGCTTTGTGGCATCTGATGCGTGTATAAGTGATTTCTTGGCATTTTCTATCTGTCAGTAATCACCTCTGTCATGTCTTCTTCTGCAGTGCAGAAAGAATAACCCAAGCACAAAATTACCCCTGCCGTCTGTCACATAGATGGTCAGATGGGATTGTCTGCACACAATATTAATAATAAAAAGCATTTTATACCTCTTTTTTTTTACCTTTTACTTGTACTTTCAGTGTCTGCACCAGTGTATTGCAGTGAATTTGTTCCTGCAACTGGTCTGCTCACCTTCTGAGTCAGCAGGGCCAGAGTTATTGTGCAGCGTTGAGTTCATCTTGTCTTTCTGTCCGTCACGTGATACAGCACAGTCCCCTCCAACACTCCCCTCGTGTCACTGTCTGTTTGCAGGGCTGTTTGCGTACACACTCCACTTCTGATTCTGATCCCCTTATCTCCTGTGCTGACTAAGGGTCGTGTGAATCATCAGTTTTCCCATCTCCTGCACGGACGGAATGGTTTACTGGCGGAATAACTGCCTTCAACTCAGAATAAAAGCCTGCTCATTTATTATACAGATAAATAACACTGGGAATCATTTGTTCAATTATTGTTGTATCTTGTTCAGTTTTGGCTGAAAATTCTTTGTATGTGGGAAATATGCCTGGCATTCAAACCAATGTTTTGACTACCGAATCACAGTCATACATGCAGACTCTTATATTTAGAGCAGTTACATAATATAATTTATCCATGTACTTGGAAATAGTTCTTGACAAACCATGTTGCTGCTACATATTATGCAGCGGCAGTTATGCAAATCTACTACTGACTTTCCAATAATGTGAAGAAAGCCTAGTGGACAAGTCATTTTTCTTTCAAAATAGTTATTTTCTGATTTAAAAAATGCATGATTAACTGTCCATTTGCTAACTTTAATTCATAATTGTAGTCACAACATATTAATTTTAACAAACACAGACAATACAGCCTAAAGTTGGGATCTCAAACTTGCAGCCCGTGGACCATTTGTGGCCCGTAGAGCAATATTTTGTGGCCCCTACATTGATGTGAAAGTTGAATGTTAGCATTGCCCCACAAGATAAAGATTCCATTGCAAGTCAACAATGCTAAAAAATGGTTTTGTTGGATGCAGTCAGTGGTAGGGAAACTGATTTTCTATTTCATTGTTTTTCTGTATTTTTTTCAGCCCCCTAAAGGGACAAAGATTTCTGGTAACCTCGATCACATGAAGTCACTGCTCTTTTCTGGTCATGTGGCATTAGTGAATTGAATCAGATCAATTTCTTGTTACCTGGGGGTGTTGAAGCACAAAAGCCTCTATGTAGCAAATCACCATGAAGTATGTGCACTCGATTTTGTTAATTTAACCCTGCTATAAACATAAACACACTGCTTTTCTTCATTCCCACACCCCCTGCAAAACTGTTTTTTGTTTTTTTTTTATCAAGATAATAAGTTTATTCCAAGCTAATTTCAATACTTTTTCCAATCTCCAAACTCTATCAAGACAAATGTGCTTTGTATATTTTGGGCTATAAAAATATAATGAACTTTACTTGACTTGAGTTTATATGAAAAGGTTCAAACAAATGTTTAACTAGGACTGAAACATTTATTCCACTATGAAAGGAACCACTGTCAAATAAACACATATGGAAACAGTGCAGCTCTTTGCAGTAAGTGAATACACCACGGCCTCAAGTCAATGGTGCATTTGTTGCATTAGCTGATTTTTTTCAGCTTTAAATCTGCCAAGTGTGTTATATGGTGGTCTGAATTAATATGTTTTTTTATCTATGATTTTTTTCTTCTGAATAATAAATATGAAAGGGTTAAACAGATATAGTGTTTGCAACTAGTATTTCCACATTATTAACATCCTTATTTTACTGTTGTAATACACTTTCACTTTGACAATAACACATGGCTGCAATTTTATTAGTTGTTTAAAAAGGGGGATGGATGGTAGTGAGTCACAGGGATAAGTAATTTTCGGTGCCCATTCTGTCCAACACATATAGTGACCTCAAAATTTGAAAACAAACAACACTTGGTCTCAGCAAACAACACTTGGTCTCAGCTTCTATTTCTTCTCCTTCTTCTTCTAAATATTACAATCTTTATGACATTTCAAACCTTGTGCGCTACCAGAAAATCTGTATTAATTATAATAATAATAATAATATATTATTATAATATAATATAAATAATATTTCTCCAAAAATCAGATATCCAAGTGCAGGTTAGTTTAACAGCGTATCCATCCATCTATATACTTACCCACCCACTGTAATTCTGTCTATAAACCGATTTACCTGCCTGAACCTTGACATCCTAAAACAATGTTACAGATTCTTAGGTGGAATTACTTTACCATGAATGAATTATTATGCCATAAACACTTGTTTGGAAATATTTAAAATCTAAACAACACATAGGTTTTTTTTAGCTCATTAAAATCCAATCAGCTAGCATGATCATCATGTTGCGTCGACAACAAAGACATTTATGGAGTGCAGAGAACTCCATCTCAGCAGTTGCCATGTTTCCTGTCAGTTCAGAATAGAGCCATGACATCACCCAGGCCCTTCAGCCACTCACTGACCTTTCCGGTTTTTGGATCCTGCTCCTCACTCTCTTCTCAGACAGGGTTGTGACCGAATATTACCTCTGTCATGACTGTAAAAAGAGAGAGCAGTTATGATTCCCTGTGGTTAGAAGAGAACGCACTGGGCAGAATTAATAGGCATGACTCCTTGCTTTTTTACATTTTCAGAAAACCTGCCTGATATCAACGTTTCCCTCAGGGGGACACTTTGTCCTGGAGCAAAGTCTCCATTTTTCTATAATCTTGTCATCGCCAGCAGACACAAAGCCCACTGTTCCTCTGATTTTAATTAGACTTCTGTTGAATGACTAATATCAATCTTTCCACTTTTACTTAATTTTGTCCTCCTTCACTGAGCCTGTCTGCAGACCTCTGAAAATTCACGAAGAGAACTACTTCCTCTTTCCGTAGGCAGTAGGAGAGAGGGTAGGCAGAGAAATCCTTCACTGTCCACCATGCTGTCTTCACTGGCACAGCGTCCCAGGATTGTCATACTGATGTATTGCATAAACTGTGAGAAGAGAAATGGAGACCTGCAGAGGTTTCTGCATCCCAAATGTAAATAGTGTTGCACATTGGCCCTGGGGTGGTATCAAAGCACGGGACTGGACACACTACACTACAGCAAACTGCATTGAGGGGTTTTGAGAGTGTCATGTGTTCACTGTGCAGAAACTGTTCTGCCCTTTGTTGCAGCACGGACAGGAAACAATCTACTTGTTTATTAGGTGAATATCTATATATAATGTATCACTAAATTTGACTCAACACTCTTGACATAATGAGGCTAATGCACTTATTGTGACAAACTCACACTTGTTCTTTAGATAGTGTCTTTTTTTGGCTTGTGTCCCAATGTTCACGTTGCTGGGTTTTTTTTTTAAATCTTTTTTGTAGGCAGGACACCCTCTTGTGGTCCTGCCACTTTGAACACTTTGGCAATGCTCGATGCTAAACTAAATGTCCGTGGTCTGGTTTTTTTTTTGCAAATAACAAAACTGTGATTCGTAAAGACTACTAGGACCATGTCCTTGCAGGTAGGGGGCAAGATTTTAACACATTATCACAGGGTGTTTTATGCAACGAAGTAAAGCAAAACCCCAAGGAATGGACTCACTGAAAAAACAGCAACGCAGCTGTCTCTCAAAGAGTCAAAGTCAAATTCAATAAAGAGCACTCAAGAGCACAGGCGATCAGACAAAAATCATGGACAGCATCGTCTAGGATAACCAGGATAATCAACTGTACATATTAATATCGGATAGTATGGGTATTGGAAATTAAGTGTTTGGACAATATCTGCAATATCGCCAAAAATTAATATCAGACATCCCTACAAATCTCTGGTGAACCCATAGGCATTGAAAGTAAAAATTTTTGTATTAATCAACATTTTAGCAATCAAGTTAGTATCTAGTGGCCAAGTGCCCAGGAAGTAGCCTGAAGATGGCGCCATGTCTGTAGTACCTGGGCACAAGTTACGTGGTACAGCTGGTGTATTCGGAACTGTAATCTCCCAAATTCAGAACTACTTTTTTCATCATGTTTGTTATACTGTGCTCTGCTGCCAATACCAAGCAGCTAGATTGGGGCCTGAAGTAGAAGATTGGGGCATGTAAAATAGTGTGTTTCCTGTAATGTGAAAAATAATATAGGGTCGGTCTGTTGGAAAAGGTTTTTCTTTTTTCCTAAATTAAAGGTGGATCACTTTGGCTATGTTTTTGCACGGTAGGCTGTAAAGATAACCCTACTCTGGTTTCACCTCACTGACATTAAATATACACAAATTACGTCAAGCTTAGGGCAAAAGGTTGGTCGCAAAAAAAAAAATCTTCCAATTTATTAAGCGGGCGCATATTATGCAGAGCTAGCTTCTTTTTCTCCCTTTGTTTTGGTTTTACAGAGCAATTTCCCTAAAAGTGGGTGAAATGGATTCTTAATAATATTTTACACACATGCATGAATGCATCAAAAATCAAAAAAGTAATGACTCTAAAATATCTGGGGAAACCTGTAAACTAAAACTTGAGAGTCAGCAATTTTGACATGGAAATTCGCAGTCAGTTTATGTTGGCATGAAGTGTGTCAACTAATACATAACCTCTTTTGGCAAACACTATTTGTGTTGACATACAACTAACACACCCTTCACCACACTACAGCCCTGCTCCTTCTTTTAGCCCAGCTTTTTCCCAAAATATGATTTTAATTTAAACCAACATGAACAGCTGTAGCTTTGGTGCCATTTTCTTACAAGTTGAAGGTTGCAGGATTGATTCCAGTCGTGGTTTTCTGATGGCCTACTAGCCTATAGTGGATAATCCTGTAGAATATCTGTGATGTGGAATACTTTGAGTGAGTGCATTTGTAAACTGATTTGTCAGATAACCAAGAAAAAAAGATCAGACCAAAAATAATATGCAGCATGTTTCCCAACGAATGTCTGAGTGGGCGTTTGCTTTTTCTTTCTTACTTCTGCCCAGCCAGTTTTTCAGGCTCTGTGGTCTCTCACTGTCTCTGCCTCTGGCACCACCCTGTGTTTGAGAAACCTTTGCACTGCACACTGCTCAGCCTGTCTGCACAGCCTGTGTTTATGCAAGCATGCACACTCACGTCTCTTTTCCAACTCCTTCTTTAGTTCCTCCTTTAGCAAACTCTGACGTGTAAGGAGGGCTTATTAACACAACTAAGACAAGTTCATGTCCCACCCCATGGACAAGCTCCTGTTATTGCCAAATCCTGCATCTCTGTGCTCTAGGTCCTTGCAGCTAAACTAGGTTATCTAGATTATCGAGTGAAATCTTGTGTGAGGGTTTGAGATTAGTCAAATGGCTTTTTATTTTATAAGTTTTACAGGTGATGTATCTTACAAATTGTAGTTCATAGGCTATATGCAAATACTTATAAGATCAGTGTCCTCTTTGTTTTCATGAAACAAAGTACAAGTATATTAGAGATGTATTATTACAAACTGATATAATTTTTATTTATTTATTATGTGTGTGTGTGTGAATTTTATCTTTACAATATTATAGAGGTAGAGGGGCTTTTTTCAGTTAACATGTGAATCTGGAAACATTAATTAAACATTTAGATTTGAATACCTCACGATTTCCCTTTGGGAACGTGAGGAAAAATTGAGTGTCCCGCCTAGAATTAATTGAGAAAGATCTGGCCAAGTTTCCACTGAGTTAAATTAAGACCAGTTGCAGTGAGTTTCAATTTTTATTGTCATTATTTTGTTATTTTATAGAGAACTATGAAGGCTAAAAACTAAAATCGGCTGTGCTCTCCTTTTGGGATCATGGCTCACGTCTTTCTGCTATAGATCCACACAAACACCTTGTTAGCATTAAAAAATGCATATTAGAAAGCAACATTTATTCTAAATGTCTTTACCCATTTGCATGGCTATAGTGTTAGCTTACTCCCAGACAAATTTGGTGTCTGAAGGAGAAGACGAGCTCGGAGCAGCCCAGTCCAGCTTCCCTGTGGGTTGAACAAACACTAAGAAACGCCCTGCTGTGGTCATGCCAGTGGCACTCGGTGGTTCAGTTGGTAGAGCTCAGTATATGACAAATATGCATGTATGCTCTTCTTATTGGCAAATTAAGCATAAAAAAAGAATTGTTTGTCAACGTTTGGCACCTTGTTGTCAGTGCTGATTTTGTTGTTTTATAGACGCCAGAGAAATGAATTCATAATTGTATTTGTATTCACGTAATCATAGCCTTAAGTTTTATTAAGGCCAAATAAAACTTGCACACATCACGTACAGTATATAGCCACAAATAACATAATTAGGACAGTAGATTCTAAACATTCCAAGTCCACAAACACAACAAGTCATAATAATGCTGACCGCGAACGTTAATGCACTGACTAAGAGAGAAAACAGTATGGAGTGTAATTTGAGAGCGTCAGTTTCACAGCATCACTGTATGTGGTTGACACAACCCTGCTAATGTAGAATAGAGCACATATAGTTGATGAGCGTATTTTTAATATTCACAGAGCATTTTGGGGGAGTTACGTTTTAAAGAAAGATTTTGATAAAACAATGGAGACTTAATTAACTTCAATTATATAGAGAGGAGCTTTACTATATGCACAAAAAAAAGATGGACTAAAGCCGTAACCTAAATAACGCCCCTACAGTTGCGTTCAGCTCTGCAATAGTCCGACTACCAGCTCGAGCTTATCCAAGTAATGGATGCTTGTTTTACACAGCCTGACATTATCCCCTCACACAACAACAGCTTTGGGACCACTGCGTCTAATTTTAGCGTGTTCCCACTCACAATTTAATGTTTCAATGGATGCAAATTGCTGCCTTTCAAACACACGCTGCCCACATATACAAGAGCCCCCTTAAAATGCAGATTCTATCAAAGCTGCTGCTCATGTTTTTCATCATGTTATTGTGGAATATGAAAGGAGTCCTTGTGTCCCACTGTTCTGATAGTCACTTGACTTTAAAAGTTCAGTGTTAAAAAACTCTTCCACCTCTTGTCAGCCATCTGAAAGTTCTCTGTCTGAAGCCTTAAATGCTTTATTGCTAGACCTGCTGCTCAGTTGTTGCTTACTTTGTCTTTCCTGACACCAAAATCCATTTGGACACCACTCATTGGACAGATTATGTGGATAGATGGATTGATTTGTGTATTTATTGATCCCAAAATGGGGATTTCATTGCCAAAGCAACGTGGCACAGTCCAAGCTGGGGCACAGGTAGCATCAGCAGCAAGAGAATAGTTACATTAAATTAGGGCTGCAATATATATTTGGCCATCGAAAATTTGTTTTGTTTGTGGACTTGAACACTCCGGACCCAAGTCCCCCTACTACAAAAAAAATCAGAATTTCGTCCATTAAATGTTCATTATATAGAATGAAATATGAAATAGAATTGATTGAAATGCCTTGATTTTTGGTTTTTGCCAAGAATTTTAATTCAGGTGCAGGATCAAACAGCAGTGCAGAGCAGTTCTAGCGATGGTATTTTGTGAAATTACCACAATGGCAGCAAAGCTTTTTAATTTTTAAATCTTTTACATTTCCTACCCATTTCCGACATTTCCTGTGTTGTGGACTTGATAGACATGTTTGACAGAAATCTGTTGGATGCCTTGTTCTTCTCTAGTTTACTTTATATGCAGCAGAATAGAAAAGGGTCCTGGCAGACTGACTGTTAGAAGACATCCAGGATCTTACTGTATACGATAAATGTTCTTTCAGCTTCCTCAGGAAGCAGTCAGTTTTTGCAGACAGTCTTACTGTTGTGCCTCTAGCTAGGCTTAGCATGATGCAAACACCTGCATATCACAGTTCTTTATCACCTCAACATCCTTACTCAGGATGTTTAGTTAAAGTGATCAGGAAACTAGTACAGAACAAAAACTCAGATGTTTTGAAAATCTAGAGGGTCGAAGGTTAAAAGTAGTGTGAGTACGGTGCCCTGTGGAGCTCCGCTATCACTTAGCACCAGACAGAAGGGCTTCTCAGTTTGGGCCAAAATCATATTCTTATGAAAATACAATACATGAATATACATTCCAACAGTATTATCAGTCATCATGACTGTATTGACCCTTTGACTCAACTTAATAAACTCAAAGAATGTCCATATATGTGCACACTGTTTGTTACACATGTAAACAACATATATTTGAGTCTTTAGAAAAACCTGTCAATTCTTTTCTTTCTCAGAAATGCCTCATAGTTGTGCTACAGTCTGGCCTCCGGCCTACACATGTAGCTGTCTGTAGTAATGTCTGTAGTAGTCTGTAATTAGTTTGTCCCTTAGTCCTCTTCTGCCCTACAGTGTTTCTTGGCTTCCCTCAAACAGGGAAGCACACGGCTTTTTCAACAAATGTTGATGTATTTAGTGATGCAGTCTGTCAACTGAACATTGTCAACAAGAATCCCAGAACACATCCCCAACTGCAAATAGACAAGAGGGACAAACTCCAGCAGTTAGATGGGACGTGCTGTAGTGTAGTGTAGTTACTAAATGGTTAAGTTGTTGGTATTTTGTCAAAAACAACAACTGTTTGTGCTGCAGATTTTCTACTATCCAGACAGTACAAAAGATGACGTCATTGGCGGTCTCCATATTTGCAGATACAACATTCTACACCACGGGCATAACAGACATGAATTTCCTCCAAAAATAATAAGGAAGTTATCACACAGCAAGACGTCCATTATACACTAAACAGAGTCAGAGTCACATGAAATGATATGGTTCATGAGAAACAGTTGAAAGTTTTTTTTTTTCTTGTATTAGTATGTTCTGTGAGGACAAATTAGTATCCAATTATTTAAAAATATATATATATATTTTGTATTTGCCCAGATTTCTGACCCTCTTTGGACTTGGCCTACACCCAATAACCTCCTAAGATTTTTGAATTTATTTTTAACTGTTAAAAAACATTAATTTAAATTACCACAAGCGTTCCCTGCAGAAACCGTGTCAAACTCTCTTGAGAGACACAGGAAGTATTTTCCAGTGAAAAGACTTATTACTGCAGCTCACCAACACTCAAGTAAAAAAGGGGGGAAAAAAGACATTGCTAAAAATAAGGACATGTTTGGACAGCACATGCCTCCCGTGAGGGAAAAAAAGTGAAGTGTGTGTGATTATCCAGCTATAGTAACTAGGCTGCCATGTTCAAAGCTAGCGTGCTATCAAAAATAGGTAGAGACACAGGCGTGGTAATAAAGTAGAGTGCTGGGATTGACTGTCAGGCTTGAATTTATCTGCCGCAAAGTGATGAACGTGAGTCTGGCTCTTAGTCCTGGTCAAATGTCATTATATTGGGGTGAGTCTTTAATTAATAACTGTTGGGCAAATTTTAATTGGACTTAATTTCTAAAATGATTTTAATTGAAACTGCAGTCAACAAAAAACTGGATTCACACACTGTTGGATTCTGTCTCCTCAAAGTGATGAGAAGGATGTGAATCTAAAACCCTGGTCTTGATGCTGGTCAGATGTCACTGTAAAACTTAGTAGTGACTCCACAACTGAGCCGCAGCTCAGTGAATAGATATATTGTTGTGAATTGTTGTTGGCATTTTGATATAAACACTTGTTTCACTTATTAAATTGAGTTCATGGATATTTATTTCAATATTGACCAAAATAATGTTCTTTTCAGCAGTCTTCTACAGTAGCTCTCTCACTATTTTCAATCCCTGCTCTCCTGTCAAATACCCAACTCCTTTATTAATGTAGTCTTTCTGTCTGGTCTTAACTCTTTACACTGAGACTCATTATTATTTGCTCTGAGATTTTTATTGGCGACAAACTGTCACTTTCTGTGCAGTGTTTATGGCAGAGATGAGACGGCTCTGTGGCTGACAGCACATGGCATGTGTGAGTGACATGGTGACTATCTATAGAGTAATGTAGATGAGCGTTTGTTATTGACATCATCTCCTGTTAGTTTAACCAGAGGATTGTGCTTTTTCCTTCTGTCAATCACTTCACTTTTTTTAAGGGAAGTCTCAATGTTAGTGTGTGAAATTAAATGTAGCAGTTTGACAACTTATATTTAGCTATCTTCCTTTTTATATTTTAAGAAAAAAAACCCTGAATATTAGTCATCTGCCATCTGCTATCTATCTATCTATTTTTATTGCTAAAAGCAAAACACAGGCTGTTTTTTTTTGTTTTTTCTTATTCCAAAAAGAAGTCACATGACTGCTATGTGCACAGAGCAGAAAGTAGTTGATTTTAATTTCTAAATTAAATAAAACTGAATAAAAACTGTGTGTTTATGTAAAGCACTTTATATTACAACATTTTAAAATGCTTTGAATGAACAAATATAACAATCAGGCAGTACATTAAGAGACAGAGAACACTCCTTTAATTGCAATAATTTCCAAGGGTAAATTTTTTTTCTTTTTGCGTTCTATTTTTTTTCGCTGATATATAATTACTAGTCATTATTTATTAGCTGTCAAAATACTTATTTATTAACACTGGCATGTGGTGATAAGTGCTGATAGTGTGAAGAGCAGGGTGTTTCCTGAAATGAAGGTCCAACCAGGCCATAATTATACTATTATACTATTAGATAACAATCCATATTTCATCTGAAAGTTGTCAGTTGTGTAGATTTATTATTTCAAACATACAATTAACTCATTGTAAGATTTATCAACTTGCTTTCAGACCAACTATATTGTGCTTGTAAATCCTCTGACTGCTAATAGAGTGGGTTTGATTCTGAAGAAGGTGTACTTTTTGTCATGGTGGTGAGTCTGCAGGTCATATGCAACCTGGAGAAAGAAGTTATGATGTTTCTGTGCATTTTTGGTAAAAATCCTTTTTACTATTTACTATAACTATTACTCTAGAAAAGCTCAATTTTACCAAACCTACAGTAGTAGAAATGCTTCGGTAGTGGACACAGTGGTTGTGGACACACAATGATAAGTGTTGTGTGTATGTGTTACAAAGTTAATAATTGACATCTGTCCTCGTCCAGGTGAGAGTGCGATGAGAAGTTTCAGAGTGTGAGGCCATGGGCTGCACCTCAGCCAAGCAGGTGTCTGCTGTGCCCAACGATGAGGAGGGACATGGCAAGGCCTACAGCAACGGAGACCTCTATTCAGGTCAGTCTGGACACACACACACATAGACAGACATCCATAAAAGCTGACCTGTTCCATGATACTCAGTTTATTGCCCAGTGCAGACCTATTGCCTTGTCCAATATATTTTCTTTATTACAGCTGTGGCTGAAAGGAGTATTCTCTGTTTAATGCCATAACAGTCATGCCGTCAAAATAATAATAACAACTTTGATGGCAGTTTATGACGCAATATTGTTTATTGCCATGGTTGATGTATTGATGAGGAAGTGAGGGTTTCAATCAAATGTTCTTTTTTTTTTTTTCAAAATAAAGCACAAAGAGCAGTACAATATTTCTTTTTTTATAGACTGAAACAGGAGTAGAAGTGTGGAGGATGAGAGAAACATTGCAAGAAAGAATTAGAAAAGGAAATTGTTTTTGGATTTGAAGGGTAATTCATGTTCGTTCTTAAAGATGTATCAGTAAACTTTGGTAGAGGCGGTTATTACTGTGCTATCAAACTAAAGTAAAATATGTAAAATTTCATCCCTTGAATGGCAGGTTATAAATGGAAGACTGCATAAATCTAATAACTTCATAACATTGAGAAATGTTTCTGCATTTGATTATTATTCATACAAGTTGCAAATGTTGTTCATTGCTCTGTTATGAGGGCATCTAAATTCATCTGGTTGAGTAATTCACCATTAATTTTTTTATTATACGAGAAATGGTTTTATAGCTCCGTCAGACCACAGGAAAAGCCTCTGTGGGCCACTTTTGGCCCTCGGGCCTTGCATTTGACACATGTGATTTATAGTGATGAATAAAGACTGAAATTCAAAAAATACTTTTCGTTTTTGCTTACTGTGTCATTACAGTATGGCAGAAGTAAAAGACACGTTAGACGGGTTGGATTGAAAGGTCTAGGGGTCCACCTCCGTCCCCTGGGCCATAGTTTGACCCTTCCTGGTTCAGAAGAATTGTGATGGCTTTCTTCAGGTGCAAAAGAATATACATTTATTTGAGTCATTTACATCAAGTTAGTTTGACTTAGGCCTAGTCTGTACATAAAAAAGAAGCTGTATCTTATTTCAACATGTTTGCAGTGACACTGTCCAGCATGCTTCTGTTTAAGGTATTCACATGAGGTAAATACTCGCCACTTATTTTGTGTAAAATATGTATTTTAGTGTTACAAACCGTTAACAGTTTTTAACCAAAACCAGATTTTTTTTATAAACTTGACTTCCTTATTGTGCACCCAAGATAAAAGATGCCCGTTATATAAATAGAACGGAATAGTAAAACTCTGTGGATGATGAAAAATTTCTGATTTTTTGTTAAAAAATACTCATTAATAGCAATAAATGGTTTTATCAGCAGTGGTTTTAATCACAGTTGGCTGATCATTTTTGTGGAAGGAGAGAGGAGTAAGAGTGGAAGCTGGAATTATGTTCAGAGAGAGATAATGTGTTGAGGGATTAACGGAGATTAAGAATCAGAGGCAACACAACACTATTAACTGCACACAAGCAGATGGATGTGACAGATGATGATCTGCAGGAGGTCTCTATCTCTCTCTCACTTTCCCTCTCTCTTTATCCCCTCTTACTCTAGTCCCTAGTTTTCAACCGTGCTCTCTTCATCGTCTTGTCCTTTTAGTTTAGTCCCTGCCCTCACTTTTCCATAGGTGAAGTGACTATTCCTCCTTCATTACACATGCTCTTCCCTGACTTCACTTCCCTCTTCAACTGTTGAAGACAAGGTCACAGTCTTTCCTCCCCATTTCTCTCTGTCTCTCTATTTAGTGTATCTGCACCCGTCCCTCTCTCTTCCTGCTTTTGTCTCCCATTGCTGCCTCTCCTGAGTTCTTTTCCTCCCTTCTCTGGCACAGCTCTAGACCAGATCACTCCTCCCATAAACATCGTCTCCCCTTCTGTCCTCTTCCACAGTTTACCTGTCATTCAACCTTTTTGGCCTGCAATTCCAACCCTTTTCTCCCAACCTTCCTCGTCATACATACTTACTTGAAATGCTATCTCTCTGATCTTTACAACCTCACCTGAAGCAGTCTTTATGATGAAATTATGAAATTGGTAAAGTTAAAGGTAAACAGCCGACTGTCTAGTGCGCCTACAGCTGTCCTCAGAGACTGTCTCTGTAGATGTGTGTATGTCTCTGTATTTGTGTCTATCGTAGGATTTTTTTCTACTCTAATTTAGACTCTGGCACTTACTCTAATTCAGCCGTCTCCTGCCTTCTACACATCTCATGCACAATACCCGGAATAGGCTGAGCTTAATTACACAAGCAGCAGAGGACAAGTTGGAAAAATACCAACGCTGTAGAAAAAAATGTGCTCTACATCTTTGAAGTCTCTGCAGCCATGAAAATTAGAGTATAGATGAGGTATATGTTATGTGTATTGGGAGTAGTAAACAGAAATACTCAGTTCATACAGTATGTCACTGGCTCTTTCACCATTTGTAGTTGTTGTTATTGAAATAAAGAATTTAGGAGACATTTGTGTTTGTGGTCTAGAGTGGAATCTGTTGCTGAATGTGCAAGAATGAAGTGAATATGTTATTTAATTTTTTACATTTATTGTTTGGTGGGGTTATGAGAAACATTGCATTTGTATAATCATTTAATCCCAATTATTGATTCCATTTCCCCTTTTTTAACATTATTTATATAGGATTATGCATATAAAGATCACACATTTCAATATACAAAAAAACTTTAAAAACAAAACAACCAAGGAACAGTCAGTGTCTCAGCAAAGAAAAGAAAAAAAAGAACCCTTGTCAATTTAAGTGACTCAGTCAAACATCTTGCTAGAATATTTCAATATGATAACTTTACCTTTTTACTTAAGGCTTTTATTTTGGTTTTAGTTTTATTAAATGTTATTGTAGTGACATTGTATCCCTATTTGTAGTAATGGACATACACCTGTTGACCATGACAATGTCAGTATGTAATCTGTCTGTGTGTAAATTAAAGATGGTCTTTAAGCCTCCACCTTAGAATTGACAATTTCTTTTTAATTCAATCATCATCTTTATGTCTACCACCTTCCTTTGTCCTTCCTAGAATTTGCAAGCTTTATCCTGCAGTAAGCACACCTTTCTCAGTAGCAGAGAGCAGAGAATCCAGCATACATATGGTTTATCCTTCTTTTGGCAGTTGCTCTGGATATAAGTGTAAAATAAATCTATACATGTAGAAATTGTTTGCATTTTCCTTATAAAATTGACAGCCCTCTGCACATCATGACTTCTTTTTGCAACTGCCTTAACTGAAGCATTATCAGTAAAAAGACAAGTTTTGGTTGAAAAAGCTAAATAACTGTGATCCTTCCATTTTTTTTTTTTTACCCTGAATGCGTTGCTTCTTTTCCTCTCTCCAGGACCAGAACCTCCAGGCTGTAGAGCCTTAAGTCCTTTATTTACATAGCAGGCAACAGGAGTTACTCAACCTCAGTCTCTGTCATTATTCAGTTCCAATCTCTACAGGACCAGTAGCTAGCATCATGTGACTAGTCGGCTCCTGTAACATGCAGAGGAAGTAGCTCTGAATAATGTGTTCTACTCAAACCCCGTATGTGCTACATGTTTACCAAGCCACATCATGCTTGGTGAGTCTGTGTAATGTTAATGTAATGTAATCTATGTCTACGCGTTGGCCTTTGTGGCTGTCAGCGTGTTCAGACAGGAGCCTCTCTGCTCCGACTGGTTTACATTCCAGACACAAACAGAAAAGTAGTCCGTAGTTCTCCGACTCCTCTGTGTCACTGAGGTGTTTTCTGAAATTATTTGAATTCTGCACCATAAACAATAAAGTCCAGACTTAACTTTATCACCGTTAGACCCAGAGCTTTTACTTGTTGAGAGAAAAAATATTAATTTGTATATTGGACAGCGAGGAAGAAGAGCAGAGACTGGTGTCTGGGTTATATTGCTGTACTGTACACCATTGGTTATTATATAAGTCAAATATCCCTATCTGTTGTATGCCACAGATAGGGTCAAGGGGTTTGAGTACGTGCATATCACAGTGTAGCACAACTGCTGCAGTACATCAGTCAAATGACCAGTCAGGTAGTAAAGCATGGTACTGCAGCGATGTGGTTCAGACTAACAAAGAGTTAATCTACGTTCAGGAGGGTTTGACCCATCAGCTTTACCTTAACTCTCTAAGTCAGAGGTGTCAAACTCTGGCCCGGGGAGCCAAATCTGGCCCGCAGTGTAATTATTTTTGCCCCGCAAGATAAAGTCAAATGTGTACTATAGTTGGCCTACTAGTATGTAGATGCTGTACATACTGTCAGATTTTGTTATATAAATAATGCATGCTTTTTGTCATAGCACATACATTTTGTTCTGTAAAGAAAGATTTACATTGAAAATGTTATGTGTGAATTTTTTTCTATTACAATTTCTCATGTGTTGATACTAATAAGCTTTGGCTGTTCCAGAATCAGTGTATCTACATGAAAAAAACACTATTTTATATCCAGAGTGAAGGGAAAACATGGACGTGTATGGTTAATTTCTCAATGTATATTGAGTTTGGCCCCTTACTTCATGCCAGTTTTCAATCATCAAATGTCTCTATCATTTAGGCCTTTGCAAAAAAGAAAAGAAGTGGAGTTCACTGGCTTCTGCATGTTAAAATATTTTCCAATACATACATAATGCAATGCATAGACATAATCATTTTAAAAGTAAACTGGGAGGGGTAGTAAATGTCAGAGATAAAACCCTTCAGGTAGCGACCTGTAGTACAAATCAAGAGCAAAGCCAAAAAGTGACGGCTATTTTAAAAAAGACTGGCCTTAGTCCATGTCATTCATATTCAGAAACTGCAGGACAAATAGCCTTAACCTCGCTCGCTAGTGAGCCGTGAAAAATCAATTTTTTGTTTAAAAAAAAATATATATATATGTATATGTATATATATGTATGTATATAAGTATTTAACACAATTAATCGTATTTGTTCAATTCCTGCTTGTACCTGCTTATATCAAGGTTGTGTTTACAGGTTTCTGAATGAGAAAGGGAATCATGTGTGAAATTAAACAAGAAGATGATTATATTTGTGATATACTTAAGCTGAAGAGAACTTCTGCAAGGCTTAGGGTTCGAATCCACCCACCGAGCATAGCCCTGTGCTGCTCCACATAACCTCCAGCTGGATTACCAACGAAGGCTCACAGTAGGGTGTACTGTAGTGTGGTTTGTGTGTTAGTTGTGGAGACTGCTGCCTCTGCAATCCATTAACTGATACGAGGATAAAGATGAGCCAAAAGTAATGCACAGTACAAAGGCAAAGCCAGAAGGGTTTGGGATTGGTTGAATATATAACAAACTCAACAAACTTTTGAACATTTTCATTGCCCAGTTTGCTAAAAATTTCCTTGGGTATATCTTTACAACTTTTATCTTCTATCTAATCTATATATCTACACAACTTAATACCAAGGGCAGGAAAACCCTAGACGGTTAACCAGTCAATTGCAGAGCTACCTGAAGGGACAAACAAGCAATTTACCATGTTGAAATAACTACGAAAGAACAATGGGAGGAAACAGACAAAGTTTGAACCAGGCAAACCGGGAAATAGATCAGTGAACTGTTGATCTTTCTGTAATGTCCAAACTGTCTGGAGTCTGGAGAATACTACTGTTCTCAGCTTCTCAATAAATTCAGAAAAACATTTTCAGCACAGACTCCATACACAACTCCAGCCAAACTTCTTATTTCAGTCTTCAAATAAAGCATCAAGGAATAAATATATAACAGAAAAACTTATCTGTGCTCATGCAAGTCTGTCAAATAATCCTTTGTAACAACAGTTTGTATTTTGAAGTTTTGTTTTTGCACTTGTTCTTGTGTATTGATGCATTCAAAATGTTCTTATTCTGGGTTTTCAGGTCTGTTAATGAATTTAACACTGTTGCATTTTATCTTTACTCTGAGTTGTGATGTTGCTGTGTATAAATTGAATAAAAAGGCAATTTTCTCCTCCTGCTCCTCCTATCACAGCTGCCATTCACACTTTCTAAAACACTGTCAGCCTTTAATAATTGGGTTAGAGCAGGATAGAAGTACAATCAATAACAGAAGAGTAGACTTGGTCCAAGTGAGGCAGGGATTGTACAGAAGGAATGACATGACACAGATTGTCTTTTTTGTCACCTTTATTAGATTGTATATTGAAGTTGTGATTCATAAGTATAGGTTGCTCATCTGTTTGTCACATCTCTATTTTGTTTATTATGGTTTTTCTTACGGTCTAAATAAAAAACCTCAATTTCTTCTCAGATGAGTACAAGCTGAAAGGAGTGGAGGAGGTGAAGTACATGAGGGGAGAGGAAAATCAAGTGAACGCACGCAACCAGGAGAACCTGGTAAGATGACAGTAAATCCACACACAGGCTGCAGCAGCTGACAGCCGGTCTGTTTATAGTCATAGTTCATCTCCTTGAAGGGTCGCTGTCCTACACACACGCTATGTTTTTGCACAGACACAAAAACACTGATTAAGATGCTTTGAAAATACATGGATAGCTGAAGTTTTCTAACATATGAAATATTGCTTTGAATGTTCAAATGCATCCTGCGAAAACTAAAATGACATTGCATCATTAGTATTGAATGCATCCTGGCTCATTCAACCTCCATGCAACTTTGAAAAAATGGGATTTAAATCTTCAATTGAAACAGGGAACCTGCAATAAATGCTGATACTATACAAACACAGTCAGACACGTTGATGTTAGTACTATTAAAAGATTAGCAGGTAATAATAATTGATGTATGTGGTGCTGTTGACTAATTGCAATCTCAGTTATTATTGTTATTATATTTCATTTTGTCAATATTACTACTGGGTTAAGTTTGTATAATTATTTATCTATTCTATCATCACACATACATATGTACTACATATGCATGTGTATATATACATATATGTGATATATAAATATGTCTCACATATATGTGCATACATACATAGATATACATAGACATATATTGTATATGTATGCATATACAGTTCGATACATATTCATGTACTTCATGTACATATATAGGCATATATAGCATGTCCATACAGATAGATTATACATATATATATATATATATAGACATATATAGAGTTTATATAGAAATATAATGGCAATATATGTGTATATATATAGGGAATATATGTATATATATATAGGAGTACATATATATACATATACATATATAGGAAATATATATACATATAAATATATATACTGTATATATACTGTATGTGTATATATATATATATCAGGATATTGTGGTTTGTAGGTAAACACAAGTTAAAAATTTGTTTAGAGGACAATAGTTGAGGGCTAGAAAGAGCGCCCCCTGCCTTCCATATTGTGTGAATATGAGGTCAATGTCAAAAATGCAGCCATGTCCATGATGTCCTTAGCTGGGGTCTGATTCACAGCTCCATGTCTGTACGTACCCTCGACAGTCCAGTCCACCAGATGTTAAGGTCAAATACACATGATGACATGAAGGAGAAAGAGAGCTTTAACTGAAGCCTTATTTGAATGAATAGGGAAATGTTTACCTCAGAATATTTACATTACAAGTTAAGTTTATTTTTTAATTGAGATTGACCGACTCCTGACTCCTGTGTGGCTGAAGGTTCAGTCCAAGTCCATTAGGTTCCCATTCCCAATTCAGACTGAGTCAGGAAGGGTATCCAATTTTAAAGCTTTGCCAAATTACTCTGCACGCTACTGCAACAGTGACCCCTGATGAAGGGCAGGCTGGGACCAGGACAAACATATCTTTCTATCTTTTTCTACGTGAAAATTATGTTGTAAAGATGTAAAAAATAACACCTAAAAACTCCACACGTTGGCAGGTTAAAACACAAATAAGCAGAGCCATATATTCACATATATGTCTTCTTTTTTCCTTTTGGCTTGTCCCTTTCAAGGGTTGCCACAGCGAGTCAAAAGTTTCCATCTCCTCCTGTCCTCTGTATCCTCAACTGTAACTTCAACTACCTCCATGTCCTCCCTCACTGCATCCATCAATCTCCTCTTTGTCTCCTACCTGGTAGCTCCATCTCTAGGATCATTCTTCTACCAACATATCCACTGTCCGTCCTCTGGACATGTCCAAACCATCTCAATCTGGCTTCTCTAGCTTTTTCTTCAAACCTTCCAGTCTGTGTTGTAATATATAGAAAATATCATATTTAAATAAAGTCAGAATCACAACCCTGGAGACCCATTCCTCAGGTCCAGGACTTCATCTGTCTATCAACATTGCTCCTGTGCTCTCTGAGGAGAGTTAATCCCAGGCTTTTATTGCTGACGCATTCGCTGAACTCTAATTATCAACAAGTCCAAACAAGTACAATGTCTAGGTTAGCCACGTGTAATATATTAATCCAATGATTATTTTGTTTATCCTGTTTCATTCAATATAACATCAGTCACAGCATAAACAACCAGAATTGTTTTATTGCAAAATGACATTAAAAAACCTGCATGGTACCGATCCCTTTAGGAAGTCACCTGCCTCCATCCCACCTTCTCTTCTCTTCTCTTCTCTTCTCTTCTCTTCTCTTCTCTTCTCTTCTCTTCTCTTCTCTTCTCTTCTCTTCTCTTCTCTTCTCTTCTCTTCTGTCCTCTCCTCTCTCCCCTCTCTCCCTCTATCCTCTCCTCTCTCCTCTCTCCTTCTCTCTGTCTCCTCTTACCTGGCAGCATCCATTGTCTAATGTATTCACTAACTCTCAACAAGTCGTCATCTCTGCCACCTCCAGCTGAGTCACCTTCTCTTTAAACCACATTATGTCACCCATCTTTATTGACTCTAAGGCGGCACCAGCTGGTTGGAGAGAAATAATTTAATATAAGGACCTCGAAGTGTTAACCCCAAGTGTGGATTTGTTGCTTTGTGTTACAGGAGAAAAGTAATGCACAGTACAAAGGCAAACTGCAAAAAGAGATCACTTCATCAAACATCAAGACAAAGTACGTGTCTCTCAACGAAATTATTTTACATTTATCTGCTGTCCCTTTACCTAAGTAAACTACAATCAGTAAATGTGTCGTAATACACTGGAAAAAAATACCTGAATTTTTATTCTATTAGTTTTCAATATTCCTTGGTTTTTAAGTTGATAAACATGAAATCTGTTGGTGTTTTGTGCATTAATGTACAACATACTTTCAAAAGATCAAGGTTCTAATAATGTGAAAAATTTATATTGACTGACCATACTTGAGTTTATTACTTGAGTTTAAGAAATCTTCAAAAACACAGTTTTTAATTTGTGGTCTAAAAACAATAACTTAAAATTATCTGAGAACATGTGATTTGTGTGTTTGTTTTTGTAAGTGTTTCATGGATGGCCTCTGGCTCCGTGTGTGTGTGTGTGTGTGTTTACACTGTGGGGTGGGGGGGGGTGCAATGGAAAATTCTCATGATGTATTTCTTGCCTCCCTCGCTTTCTCTTCCTACTCCCTCCATATCCTCAAACTTCCTCCACCACCTCCTCCCCCATCCTGTCTCCCTTCCTTTACATTTTGTTCTTTCTATCTCAGCATTCACTCGTCGGAGAGCCAGCAGGAGTTTTTCAGGATGCTGGATGAGAAGATTGAGAAGGTGAAAAGAAAAAGTGTTAAATTATGTGTAGCATATATTGTAAGTCTTTTTGTTTTTATACAGTTAAAGGATGATGGTTGTCATTTTAATTGAAACAAACAGCTTAGATCTTCAGCAATAGGAAGTAATGCTACAGCCTCATACATTTCAGACATACAGTATATATTCTGCCATATGTAGAAATAAGTTATTTGGTGAAAAATATAATTTGTATATATAATATTTAGAACTGTAGTTGCTAGTTTTATTCTAGTCGTGAAGACAACTGCCCTTGCAAGTTGTCTCCACGATAAGACGACGAAGTTAAATGAATGAACGATGTTGTATTTGCTAAAAGCGAAAAAAGTTGCTTTGAAAAAAAGTGACTGCCAAATGTATTGTAATGTAATGTTACTATACGAGGACTTTCAGTTACATTCTTTGGAACCAATGCAAATTAAAACATAGTGCAAAGTCCATGCAGTGTAAATGAAACAGGTCTTTTATATGAACCAGACCATATGGTCAGATCATTGTTGTGTGTTACACAGATACTCAATAGTAGCAGTACCAAGCTGTCCTTTAATCCCAGAATAAGTTATGTACATATTAATTCTCCCGATTAATCTCTTTGCTTTCTATTATGCACTTATTGATACTTATATTTAAACATTATACATATTCTGTTAAAAGAAATAATTCACCCACACGTCCCATCCACAAAAATATTTATATGGAATAAAAGGTTATGTTGTTTTTTTATTTTCCCCAACTCCGATTCCATTATGTGTATTTATTATTTTAATCCTTTTTTTTGCACTTTATATGGGTTGAATATATCTACAGTGTTTCCAACAGTATTTCTGTAGCCCAAACATGGCCTACTGACACAGTCATTCTGTGTGGCCACCATCTGAGGCTGCAAAATAAGCATTTGCCCAATGCTTAGTAATCAGCAACACAAAGAGCTACTTGTTTGATTCCAAACAATGTAATTATAAAATAATCTGGGGCATACAACAGTGACCACCTTTCTTACTTATCATAATTACCCCTATCAGAATATCATTGTAAGTGTAACTGATTAGAAAGCACAGTAACAGTACTATATTCGACAGGTTTTACTTTTTAGAACCCACTCTGCTGGTAGTCCAGGGCAGTGTTCACCTTTTTTGCGCCACGAACAAGTTAAATGTCTTGTACTGTTTTCCCGGACCGGTCATTAAGTTGTGGCAGATAAATACCCATTGTGAAATATTGTCCTACCTATAAAATCTTCCTACCCGAATTAACTGTACAGTGGCACAACAAGGACTTCTCAAGTGCACACAGCCTATAATTTTCTGCTACCATTCTGAGTTTATCGTTGTTTTCTTCACTAGGAAATGTATTTTCTAATCAAATATAGTTGCATTATTGATGATGGAATCCTAGACATTCTATTATTAGGTTCTTATGTTGATATGGGTATAGATCAAGTGTACTTACACTTGATCTATACCCATATCTAGATATAGCCAGATGGGGCCAAAAGGAAACATTATTTCTCTGCGTCCTGGCACCAATTCACACACAACAGGACCAGGGGACCAACACCACTAACCTGGGGACCCCTTCACTGGTTTATCATCCAGATTTAATTGATAAGAAATTTCTAGAGACTCCTTTAAGAGTATGCAAAGTAAGCTGTAACTGTTTACACTCATATGTTAAAAAAAAGATAAATAATATTTTTATATATATTTGCAGGGTCGAGATTATTGTTCGGAGGAGGAGGAAGAGGAGGAGGAAGGGACATAGCACAGAGGTCCCTGGAGGTCACCACATCAGAGAGCCTCACTGTGTGCCTGTGTGTGTGCATGCGTGTATGTTAGAGTGAAAGGACGCTAAATCAGTGTTGTACCAGATCGTGTGATGCCTGGATATGGACGTGTGTATATTTTACGAAATGGCAAATATAGTATATTCATCACAGGGAAAAGTGAGAGAATTAATGAATGACAGAGAAAGAGAGAGAGAGCGTTTTAAGAAATAGTTCTTTTGAGAATTCAGCCCTTGTCTGTCCAGACTTCCTTTTTGCTTCTGAAAAGGAAAAAGAAGTCAAGGGAAGAAAGCACCGTCTGTGGGACACCCGCTCCCCGTACATGTGTCCCTCTGTACCTGACGTCCTTGTCTTTCATTGCCCATCTAAGTATTTGATATGGATAAAGGAGGCAAAACTACGGACAAGGACGTTGTTTGTAGGAAAGACCGCACGGCCGAATTAAGGGACAATAAAATAGAGAGTCAGGAGTGAAGAAGATGCTGATTTACTTTACCTGGATTTATGTCCAACTTTTGTCTTGCTTATGTACAAAAGGAGCTGTAAAAGCACTAAGAGATTGGGTGAATGAGGCCGAATAGAGAAAGTGGGAAAGGTGTGGGATATTTTATTAAACAAACACAGGTGGTAACTTTGAAAACGTCAAACTCCTCCTGCCTTCTGACGGCAAAGACACTGTAGTAATTTTTATTTAGTTGTGCAAGAAATTGTTCACCTTTTATTTTCTATTCCTTCCTTTACTTTGTTTGTGGACACTTTTTTTTTCTTTGTCATTTAGCTGTAAGGCTCCTTAGCAGACAGGTTTAGGCTGTGTCTCAACCCAATCTGCCCACATCTGTAGACATACACATGCTGCTGTACAAGTACCTGAGGTCTTATAGTACATATATACATACAGTCATGTGCAGTCAGACATGACATGAACATATCGTGGAAGAATAATCCAAACACAATATTTACATTTTTAATTTATCGCTAAACAAGGCCTGAGCACTAAATAAACTTTTTTTTCACTTTGTTAAAGTCTTTCTTTTTGCACTTACAAGCGTACAGTACAGGCAAAGAGAGACCAGGGCACCCATGCAGTGGAGCAGATGAGGAAGGAGAAAATTGAAACAGAACTGATCACTTTTTAAAATGCCATCTTCAGTATACTGGATTCTTCCTGTTTTATTATTTTGAATACTTTTTTCTATTAAAAAATAAAAACTAAAGCTCTAAAGTTGGACCTATATATGTGTCTGTGTGTGTCTGATTGTGTACAGTGGACAGGTTTGTGTTTTTTATTGAGACTTTGCAGCGTTCACTCACGTCACTGCCCACTGGGATGAGATTCATGTTAAAAGAATGAACAGCAGAATTCAGCAAATGGAACCAAGCAAGAAGCTGCATGATATACTGCACATGTGGACACTTGAATTGCTCCTACTCCAATCATCTCCCTCACTCTTACAGACATAAGGAGAGAGATTAGGGGCTGCCAGGTGGTGGCAGGCAAGAGCGTAGCCAAACAACAACATATGGTATGATGGAAGCGAGAAAGAGGAAGAGGGTGAAGACAGGGTAGAAGATCAAGTGGTGGAAATTAATGAAAGAGAAATGTTGTACAGAAATCAGGAAGGAAGCGAGGGCAGATCTGGGCCGTGTTGAAGAAATTACAGATGATTGGGACGCCACAGCTAGAGTGTTAGGCAGACAGGAAGTTTCTAGGTATGTCCTCTGGACAGTGTAAGGAAGACAAAGAGACCTGGTGGTGGAATGATAAAGTTCATGAGAGTGTTCAGAGAAGGAGAGTTTGGAAAAGAGAAGAGACTGTGAGAGAATAGACTGGAGTATTGGAGGTGGAGGAGTTAAAGATGCTGAGATTCTCTTTAGGAGAGACAAGGATGGACAGGATCGGGAATGAGGTGATTAGAGGGACAACACAGACAGGAATGTTTGGAGAGAAAGCTAGAGAAGCCAGATTGAGATGGTTTGGACATGTTCAGAAGAGGGACAGTGGATACATTGGTAAAAGAATAATCCTAGAGATGGAGCTACCAGGTAGAGGACAAAGAAGATTGATGGATGCAGTGAGGGAGGACATACAGGCTGTCAACCTCTGAAAGTGATTTTTCCACATAAATTCTGTTGACTGGTCAGTCTGTAGAATGGTGTAGTATCAGATAAGAAAGTACAATATGGTATTACTTGTAAACTGTAACAGATAAACATGGGTTCATCACTCACAACAATGAGGCCCCTACTCCAGGTATCTGGGATTGACACCAATTATTCAGAAACAGTAATGGGATCAACAACTGCCTGGAGAACAGTTAAAAACATTTCCTTGTAAGTAAAAAAAACTCCAGAGATGGTTGCAGGAGGCTTCAACACAATGTTTTCCATCAAAGGGAATTTCCTTCTTAACTATTTTGTGATTGCCCTTGACTTCTCTGCAGAGAGAGCAGTCATGAACGCCTCCACTATGCTGTCAAAAATGGGACTGACCACAGCAGGAACAGGGCTAGAAACTGTGAGCATTCCCACATGGACACTGGTGACAATGCTAATGTAGGCGTCTTATTTGATAAGGAACCTGCAAGGTACATTATCTAAAGAATACAATGAAAGAGAAAAGATGGAATACCTGAAAGCATGGTTTTTGTCAGTGAAATTCGAGTCAAAACATTTGCCCACGTCTGGTCTATACACACATCATTATATGGAGTCTTAGTCTAGCATGGACATCCATCAACTTGTTGTCATGTCAATACTATTGATGTTTTTTTATCCGTCTAAAGTCTAACAAAAGCCTTCAGCTAACACCAATGTCTCCTGGGGTGTGCCTCAAGGCTCAAATGAAGGCATTTATTTTTTAACCATATGTTTTAATTTGAAAACATAAGTTTTAATGTAATAATTTGTGGTCATGTCAGATAAACACAGTAAACACAATTATAGTAGCACTTAATTGCTGAGAATAAACATTCACATTCAATAAAGTCCACCAGGGCCTCATTCACACCTGGGGCTAATCACCAGGTTGAGGACCTTCATATCATGTCCCGATCACGGCAGGTAAACTGAAACAAGTCCCTTCAGAAGCAATTTTTTTCATGTTGACTGTGTGTCAACATAAAATGTGGGTGCTGTTGTTATGAAGTATTTTGCTACCTATAATATTTTTCAACCTAAAGTGAAAATGTATACCCATATCTGAAGTATTTTCCTACCCATAATATTTTCCTACCCTCTGTTTTAAAGGTAGTAGCATATTTTTATAGACATTAATCACCCATAATATATATCTAACACTGTTAAAAGAGAGGGTAGGTAGATAATATGGGTGTTTTAAGTAGAATAAAATAAGTTTAAGTGGACTACTTCCACTAATTTAAGTCATTTTACTTGACATTGGCCACCTGAGACCCCCTGGTGGCCAGGCCTGGGGCTGCTTAGATATAAATCATTTCAATGATCTCAAGCAGCTGACAAGGATCGAAGTCTTCGACTCTTCCTCCGAGTGGGCGCGAAGGCTGGAAAATATGACAGAGTCCTGCAAAATGGATCAACAGCACCATCTGCTGGTGGCTTGCAAATCCTTCTCAGACGTGACTGAAATCATAAGGAGGGGGAGTGGCTGAAAACACTGACTGCTCCTCTGTTCATCAGGCAGGCAGACCAGGAGGCAGTGGCTTCATTTATACATAGTTGTCTGGTTTCCCCACCACGAGCAGTGGGAGGTTGTCTGCTGCTACAAGCCTGTATTTATATACTAGTCTTCTGTATTATTTACACTCGTGTCGTAATTCAAATGCCTTTTCTGTGATAATGAATAAACATTAGTGGTTGTCTATTACTTTTTATTACACTACACCACAGCTTTACTGTGTCATTCCCCGTCAAATTTGTGGTGATGCAAGAAAAGGCAACAAATCTTCAGAAATGCAGCTCAATCTGAAGAAATATTATGTAAGTTCTAGTATTTTTTTACTTTATTTATCTACCCAAACTGAACAACTTGTATAAATAAAGGAATTTGTGTGTTTTATTTTCAGTACAGTATAGTAGAGTTTAAACACAAGGGAAGAAAAGCAAACTCTTTGTCAGGTTGTGATTTGGGTGGCAGTTGTGGAGACTGCTGCCCCGTGACCTGTTGACGGACTAAGGGACGAAGATGAATGAATGAATCTCAGTACTTTCCTTACAGCTGAAGGTCTGTTCAGGTTAATATCATTACAGTATGGTGCATATTTTCAGACTTTGGAGTGAAATGATAGGTTTGGTATAAATGTTGCCTTTTGTGTCCTATCCATAACTGTAGCCTTTTCTGTACCATTAGCACAGCCACAGGTCACTGACTGTACTTTAACGACAGAAAATTGTTATCCTCAGCCAAGAATGACATGCAACGAAGCACATCTATGAATGAGTAAAGTTTTTTTATTTAGGAGCGTGAGATCCTACTGTATGACCTCACAGTGAATGGGTGGTCCTCCTCCGACTGTTCAAATGAATAGCAATTGAGTAATTGCTATTGTAAAAATGTTTTATTGTTATATAAGTGTCAATTGAAAATACCACAAAAATGTATGTCATCTTCTTCCAAAGAAGAAACTCACAGGTTTGAATTAAATTGTTGTTGTTGTTACATATTCACCATCTCTAAAAGTAAAAGCCAGACATAAGTTCTGTCCAGTCTTGTTCCTATACTGTTGTGGGTTAATGGGGTAATCAGTTTGATGGTATCGCCTGGTGCCCTCACTATATATATATATATATATATATATATATATATAGTGAGGTTTGTCTGTCTCTCTCCTTTTCCCTGCTGTTGTCTGTTGTTGTGTTGGGTTATCAGTGTCATCACAGTCACCTGTGTCTTTGTCATTAGTCTCACTTGTGTCACCTGGTGTCCATAGTATATGTACCCCTCTCCCTCGCTTAGTCTCTGTTGGATCATTGTCTAGGTTGGTTGTGTGTTTGTCATGTCAGGAGTTGTTTGAAAATGTTTGGAAAAGTTGTCAGGATTTATTTGTGAGTCTGTTCGTAAGGTTTTGGTTTGAGCTTAGGTAGCCAAACCATTTATGAAGTTTAATAGAGTTTAGAGTTCATGTACCTGAGTGTCCATGTTCATGAAGTGAATATTTAGTTTATGTCAGGTTTTGTTGTTTTTGCAATAATAAATATTGAAAATCAGAGTGGAGTCTTCCAGTGCTGCAGTGGTTTCAGGCTGAAGAAGTCAATGTATTGAAGATATTAACGTATCAGAGTTGTCTTTTTCAAGAGGACATGTTAATGGAGACAATCGTGTACGGTCCATGTTGAGCTCCAACTAGTTTTGTTGCCTTGGACACACAGTTAAACCAGCGACACAGGAAGATGACCTCCCAGTTGCTGCTGTGGGGTCCTACTATGTCGTTCTCATCTTGGATTACACACAAGCATAACACATAATTCTTGGATTTTTCTATTTAATGGCTCATCTGACAAAGGATGACGGACTCTGGGTTCAGACCTGTAGTAGCTGTTTGTGTACGTATGAAAAACCAGAGTAAAGAAATGCTGCTTGGCAGCTCTTAGAGCATACATTATCTCAGACATAAATATAACAAATGGTACAGTTCTACATTGCTGTCCACCACAGCTGGGTTACAGAGACAAATGAGTGCATGTCCACAGTGCAACCACAATTACAAAGGGGATAAAAGGCAGCGTTCGGGAGCCATGGGAATAATGGTAATGTCTGTGTTTTTCAGCAGAGAGTTTAGTCATTTTGTTAGAATTACACAACTACTATTGCACGTACATTTGCAGTTAGGATACTGAACAGAACTGTTCAGTATCTTATAAGTGCCTATAAGTGCCAGAATGCAATGCAGCTTTGTACTGTAGTCAGACCTTTGGTGACTTGAAAATTCCTACTGATCTAGTCCAGTGATCCCCAACCACTGGGGCGGGCACCGATATTGGTCCGTAGATGAATTGGTGCTGGGCCGCAGAGAAATAATGTTTCCTTTTGGCCCCGTCTGGCTATTACTTCCACTTGATCCATAAACATATCAACAAATGAACTGAACAATAGAATGGCTAGGATTCCATCATCAATAATGCAACTATATTTGATTAGAAAATATTTTCTCAGTGAAGACAACAACAATAAACTCAAAATGACACAGAGTCATAGATACAAGATTCTAACCTTTTACACTGGTCTGGTAGCAGAAAGTTATAGGCTGTGTGCACTTGAGAAATCCTTGTTGTGCCCATGCACATGTTAATTCGGGTAGGAAGATTTTATTGGTAGGAAAATATTTCAGAACACTGGAAATTGTATTAAGTGGTATTTATCTGCCAGGATAAATAGAAAATAGAAGAAAATAGTGGATAGTAAATAAAGACATTTAACCAATTTGAGGCGCAATAAAGGTCGGGGAACACTGATCTAGTCCAGGGAGGTAAAAGTCATTCTGTTTTCTTTTCGTTTTTTCTTTTCATAGTATGATGCAGTGTGATTTCAAAGAGCAACATATAAGAGGATGAAGATGAGTGAATGAAAAAGTTAACACATTTTTTTTGTGAAATGTAATTATACAAAATATTTCCTGAACATTTGACGTCTGTGTATTGTTGTTTAAAACTCATTAATCAGTCTGAACTGACAACCCAAGCAGGTTGGTTTTGTCCTACAGACCATATGGTTGACCTAGTTTTGATCTACATTTTTCTTCTCCTTTCAGCTTGTCCTTTTTTCAGGGGTTGCCACAGCAAGTCTGCATTTTTCTCCTTTGCTTTCTAGAATTCGAAGAACTGCAGCTCTTGTTTCAATTAGCTTCTGGCAAATTACCTTATTGCCTAAAGCAGGTAAGCTACAACCTTCAGTGCCATTTTGTAATTTTCATTCATCTTCTACAACTAAATTCTTCTCGGAGTCATGGGTGGGTAGGGTGTGCAGTGAGGGGAACAACAACAAGCAATCCAATATTACTGCCGTGTATCAATTCTTCAAGAAAAGATTTAGGTGAATATTGTAGTAATTTCACAGTTCTGGAGAACAATATACCAGGTTGTCAATTTATTGTCAGTCCACACAAAACAACAACATTTATCCTCTGCAATTAACCCATCAGTTGTTGGAAGAGCCCGGGGGACAGGGAGTTCTTGGGTGAAGGGGTTTGAACTACAGCCCTCTGATAACAAGTCTCATCCTCTCACCACTCAGCCTCAGGCTGCTGTTGAAGATGTATTTCTATGTTACCTGTCAAAGCAGAATTATGACAAATTCACTAAAAAAGTTATCTCAGAATATTCTCAAATGATTTGTCAATATTTGATTCGTTGCAACAAACAAACTGCTCTCACCTAATATAATAAAAGTTATTTCTACAGCTTTATCTATTATTTCAGTCCAGCTTGGACCATTAAGACTCGAGACACCATCTAACCCTAACCCATTGAAGACCCCTGTGAGTCACTCGAGCAACATTTAATGACGACGTCCACAGTGTAGTTTTGCTAAACAAGCACTAGAGGGCGCCAAGATGGGAAACAACAGAAAACCTCTCTCCACTCTGGTGACTAAGAGCATCCAGCAGCAGTGAGTATAGCAACAAATACTAATTACCTCAGTGGAGAGGGAAAACATTACCTGGTAGCGAAGATCCTTTCTTAAATAAACAGAGCTGAGCTGAGACAAGCAGCAAGTCAGTTGGCTTTAACAGTCTTTACTTGTGTGTCTTCACGTCTGTCCCCACAGCTATAATTAAAGAAGGGTTACAGCTGGGTTAGTGTAATCATAAAGCAAACAGTCTCATAGTATAACAGCAAAGTTCTGGGATTGTTTTCCCCCTGAAAATATGGGACACTTTATTTTCTGACACTTCTGACTTTGTGGTTACATGTTTGTATAAGACAGATTGGTTTAGTTTCTCAGTCATGACCTAACCTGGCATGAAGTCCAAAACCCAGAGCATCTAGAAAATAACATTAATGTCTAACTTTAATTTGAGCTCAGAGGAGTTCACTTTAGTAGAAGAATCTCTAGAGCAGTGGTTTTTACCTGGTCTCACTCTGGAACCCACATTTTCCGATGGCCATAAAGTCGCGACCCCGTCTCATAGAATTCAAACCAAGCATAATATAAAATATAAAAAACCTTTGAAAAATCTCTTATTTTAGCATACTCATTTTATTCAGAGCACCTTTCAAAATAAGAGATTTTCTAAAAAAAAAAAAAATAGAACACATGCTCAACAGCTGTTCAGACAGGTCCGCGACCCACTTTTGGGTCGGGACCCATCAATTGAGAACCACTGCTCTGGAGTATCCTAGTGTTCAGTTCATGGTAGAACACTGACATACGTAGAGTATCCTGAGTTTCTCAGCTTTAGACCTTCCAGTGGGCTTTAAGACACTGCCTTCTTGCAGATCTTGGCACCACTGCCTGGTGACAACATGGTCTGCATCTCTTCAGCATTAAAAAGGCGTCACTGAAACAGAAATGGAAAATTTTAAAAGAATATATATTCAGGGGGAAGAAGAATTGACTCACTGACTACAGACTGTATAAAGGGGATAAACCTTGACAGGAACAAATAACTGTGTTTTTGCATCTTCACATGTTATATGCCTACGTCTGGGCTCCATCCTTCAGGTTTTATGTGTCTGCCCTTGTAATGTCAAAGCCAAACCTTGATGAACTGCGCAGTTTATTTTGGAGACAGGTTGTGAGACTTGCTCTCTATTTCCTGGACCAAATGTTGTCTGTCTCCATTACATTCACAGACGTCCCAAATCTGCCTAATGTTCTGGGAATCTCAAGTGTATAAATTGTGGCCCAAACATTTTATACTATTTCAATGAAACCTAAAAGGCGACACTTTGGTCTAAAGGAAATCTTACTATATTTGTTATGGAACTCCAGGGTTCACCACCTGGACAAGATCAATCCTTGGTTTGGGCAGTTGGCGGCTTCCAGTGGGCTCAACACCTGGAGGAAGGTTCAAGGCTGGTAAGGTGCGCTGTGATTTGGGTGGTGGTGGTGGAGATGCTGCTACCGCGACCTGGTAACAGATTAGAGGATGAAACCTTAAAGAGATCAAGAAAAATATGAAGTCAAGGAGTGTGCAGTGGGAAAGCTAGAGAAGCCAGATTGAGATGGTTTGGACATGTTCAGAAGAGGGACATTGGTAGAAGAATGATCCTAGAGATGGAGCTACCAGGTAGGAGACAAAGAGATTGATGGATGCAGTGAGGGAGGACATGGAGGTAGTTAGAGTTGGAGTAGAAGGTACAGAGGACAGGGGGAGATGGACCTGCTTCAAGGAGAACTAAAATGACATGTATAAGGAATTTGGGTTGGATAACAACAAATAGTCTTTCATTCTTCTTCCATCCTTCTTAGTTCCTCTTGATGATTTAGGCTAAGTGTCTCCAGCATTTGTAAAACAGTACTTCTACACGGGACAATTAGAATTTGTTTGTCTCGTTGCTGCCCGCCTGTCCGTCCTTGGTGAGGATCTCCTCCACTGTCCATCACCCTGAGGTTTCCTCCTTTGGGGGGTGGGGGTGGATCCTCAGTTGGTGTGAGGGTCTATAAGGGCAGGGGGTATTTTCCTGTTGCTGCATCTTGCTTCTATGCATGCTTGTTCGTTAAGTGCTGTGAGGTAAGGGTTGTTATGTTATGGCAGTATAAACGAATAAAAGTTGTAGTTGAAGGGTCCTCAGTAATATAAAGAGCTACTTGTTTGTTACTGAATCACTGGAGAAATCTTCTTAAGTTCTGGGACATACAAAACTTTTTACCATCATCATCATTACACCCATCAGAAAATCTGTGTAATTGATTAATCCAGCAAATAATTTCCACCTGATTTTTTTCAACAGCAAACCAGCAGAATTTCCAGCCGGTGCCGTAAACACAGCACAGAGGGCCAGCAGGGGCCTGCGGCAGAGGAGGAGGGGTAGGGAGCCCACCATTCACAACCTCTCCTCCTCCTCCTCCTGTACCTTCTTCCTTCCCCTCCTCCCAGCCCCTCCCCTCTACCTACCTCTGCTCCTCTGTGACCCACGGTCTGTGACTCGGCACACTCCGGGTCGGTGCAGTATCGGGTCGATCACGGCGACATCGTGGCAGCAATGATGCGGGCGGTCGCGGCGGCGGGACTCGGAGTTCTGTGGGCGCTTCTGGCCGCTGTGGTCCGCGGCGGTTCGGCGGAGCTGGTGACGCTGGTGCAGGAGCAGGTAAAGCCCGAGTCATCGCTGCTCAAGCCGAAGGTTATGATCGCCGTCGTGGCTCGAAACGCGGCTCACAGCCTGCCGCACTACCTGGGCTGCATCGAGAGGCTGGAGTACCCGAAGGAGCGCATCGCCATCTGGTGAGAGACGCACATGTGGAAGATGAATGAGTGTTGAACCTTGGTCAAACATCTGTGTGAGTTTAGGAACCCTGAGAACTTTTTAGAACTGTGGAACCGACATTTTGGGGACAGAGCTGCGGTGAGGTTGTCCCTTGAATGCATCATGTCCATGATCACTCATCAAACAGACTGACATCTATGTTTAAATATTAATTTGCTGCTTCTCAAAGCACTGAGTGTGGAGTGGCTACTCTAACTTATATCAACTGTATAACTTGATATAAATATCTAGTGGTGCCCTAATGGCTAAGGAACTGGGCACCGCGGGTGTCAGGTTCGAATCCACCAGCTGCCAGGTTACCACTGAGCATGGCACTGTTCCCACTTACAGCTTGACGCTCAAATCACTGTTCCACTGTTCACTTTGGTGATGGGTTAAATGCAGAGGTTACGTTTCCTTGCTTCCTTCCTAGGTCATATCTCTGTAGTCTTAATCAGTTAAAAGGGATCAAATATATCTCAGATTTTTTAACCAAGTCTTTATGTGAATATATATATATATATATTTCTTCACCACAACCCCCTTTTTTAACACTACAGATGTTGACCCCTGTATTAGTGAGCAGTAAAAGTGTGAACTGTTGTTGGCTGATGTGATACAAACTGTAACGTCACTGAAGGACGCTCCAAAATTGACAGTTTGACGCAGGAAGTGAAGATTTCTCCTGTTATGTTTCTTTTCTACGTCTGTATTTGTGTTTATGTGATAGAAGAGAGTCAGCAAACGTGAAGGGGGAAAGGTTTACGGGACAGTTGTGAGACCAGCCATGATGGATGGATTAGAGACACTAGGAATAGGTAGAAGAGAGGAGATAGAGCTGAAGGAGGAGGAGTTAAAGATGCTGAGGTTCTCTTTAGGAGAGACAATGATGGACAGGATCAGGAATGAGGTGATTAGAGGGACAACCCAGACAGGAAGGTTTGGAGAAAAAGTTAGAGAAGACAGATTGAGATGGTTTGGACATGTTCAGAAGAGGGACAGCTGATACATTGGTAGAAGGATGATCCTAGAGATGGAGCTACCAGGTAGGAGACAAAGAGGAGATTGATGGATGCAGTGAGGGAGGACATGGAGGTGGTTGGAGTCAGAGTAGGAGATGGAGAAAGGGGAGAGGGAAAATGCTGATTGGCTGTGGAAACCCCCTGTAAAAAGGGACAAGCTGAAAGAAGGAGATCTGTATGTTTGTGTCTGATTTGCGTATACAATTTTGTCCATCCATCTTAGTTTGACTTAATGATGATGATGATTAAGACTAGGAGTCTCCAGCCTTTCTGAAACTGGGAGCTAGTTCACTGGCTCTCAGTAATATGAAGAGCATCTGTGATACATACTTATCAAACAATGTAAAAATAAATATTTCTAGGACATACTTCAGGCTCGAATCCACCAACTGTCAGTATAGCACTGTCCCGCCCCCAGTGAGATCACCAGCCACAGGAAGGCTCACAGTGTGATTTGGGTGGCAGTTGTGCATCAGCTCCCCCTGAGATCTAGTACTGGGTACGCTTTATAATAAACATAATTGTAAGTGTTAGGTAGGTATCCCCATAGATCAAGCCTGGGCAATTATTTTGTCTAGCGGGCCACAGGTAGTACTAAAATTTGAGTCACGGGCCAGGTCAGGATAGAAAGACTGAGAATTTCTAATTTTAGATATCTTAGAATATAATTTATTATCATTTATTCTAAGATAAATGATGAGCAAAGTATTGAATAAAGGCTAAATGCTTTTAGCCTCTTTGAGACCATCTATTGGGGGAATGCTGGCTTTGCAGGGAAAAGGTAGAAGGATAATGATAATATAAGTTAAAAGTAAAATTAGGACAAGTTTGGCGGGCCGGATTATAACGCCAAGCGGGCCGCATCCGACCCCCGGGCCTTAGTTTGCCCAGGTATCCCCATAGATAGTGCTGTAACAGACAGTTGAGACTGGTCATGGGAGACCTGTTGCTGCCTTTACTGCTGTGTTTTATGATGCACTTATACCTCGCGTGTCTGACGCTCTCCAAATTGCACACTGTGTAGAAAGATGAAAGAGCTACTGTGTCGGGTTTAACCCTTAATCATGGCTCTCTGCACCTGATTCAGCACAAAAGTGCGGAAACGGGGTTTTAAAACAGCAGGACGGGCAGGTAGGGTGCTGGTGTTAAGAGCGTGGATGGGCGGGGAGTGTGGGCTCACACCAGGGAGGAACTCCGTTAGAGCAGACTCAGATAATGTAAAGCTGCTTTTTTAAGAGGATCTCGCAGGTGAAGGGATGAAGGCGAAAAGGAGCTGAGTGGGTCTGACAGAAGACCAGGGTGGTTGGACTGTTTGTGCTTGTGTGTGCATGTCTGCTGCTGGAGGTCAACAGGTTGGGCTGTCTTTACAGCTTGAAAATGCTGACCACGCTTTGGCTTGGCATTTTAGGAGCATAATAATAATTTTATTTGTAAATGTTTTTCGTTATCACTATAAGTTAACATTTAAATATGTTACAAACATATCTACGAAGATTCTCAGTCACCCTGGCCATGGTCAGGGTTATACCAGAATCAGTGAGTCTGCAAAAAGTTTAAGTCCTCCACCCCTGGTTTGAAGTTCTGTCGTGAAGTAATGGCCTTCAACACATCACCTAGGACTTGCAGGTTGTCACAGAATATATTGTCATCATTAAAAGTGATTGAGGTTTTGCTGAAAGTAAAAATATACAATTTAGGAAATGATTCACAGCGATGGCAGAAAGCTGGTAGAAAGGAAAAAATTGCTGATGGTTGTAGTTGCATAAAAACCTTCATGGAATTTTATTGGACACGTTCTAATAATCTGTTATTAAGCTGAACTTGTATGTTGTTAAGGATGACATACAAAGATTACTAGGTCGTAGTGTTGGCCTAACAGTTAAGGCTTGGGTCTTAACTGGAAGTTAAGACTTCAGGTTCTTCAGGTGCTCTGAACATATCAACATCCTGATCCACATAACTGTCAGCAGGCTCTCCACCCACAGGAAAGTTCTCTCTATGGTGCATTGTGATTTGGGTGGCAGTCTTGGAGACTGCTGCCACTGTGACCTGGATACGGAAAAGAGAAATGACGATGAATGAATGAACTTAAGGACAGTGATTACTACATACTACATTAAATATATATATATATATATATATATATATATACAATACTGCAGGGGTCACTATTTGGGGATATGTGGTTATTTTGGTGCTAAATCCTGTGACCCTCTGCATGTTTTTAGAGCGACAAACTTTTTCAACCTTCATTGTATTGGCTTTGGGCTGAATGACGGCTCTGTGGCCACTCCTATAGGGCTGAGACATAATGTTTCTCTCACTAAAAAAGGGAATGAATTATTGTATTTGTGATATAACTATCAATGTAGTGTTTCTTTCTGTAGTGTGTGTTGTGTTTCTTTTATTGGGATGAAATAATGACTAGGACTAGACACAGCATGTTGATTATTTGGTCCAGATCGCTCCACAACATTATGGCAAGACAACAAGTGCAACAGAATACAGCTATAATTGCTATAAAAGTATTAAATCATGTTGTTATTTTGCCAGGAAAATCCTACTCAGAGCAGCACAACCAAGACTCATTACTGACGAGACTTATGTAAAAGGTTAACATTTTCAAAAGCCATTACTCAACACAATTAGTGGAAAAAAAAACCCATTGTGGCCATTGTCCAATACGTAGGACATTGTTCAATACGTAGGACATAGACGAAAAGACAGAAAATGACTTATGTAACAAAATAATTGAAAACATACAAAAGGCTAAGTGGGTTGTTAAACAGAAGGACATTTTTATAGGAAACTGGTCTGAAAACACAAGGAGGGACGGACATTCCTGAGCCAGTCGATGAATTCATCCGCACTGATCAGGCCCAACCTGAGTCCTCCACCCTGGCAGAGGAGTGGCAGAGCAGGGACACTGACTCTCACGTCGCTGTGAAAGAAATGAAAGAATGCAGGGATTTAGGAAAGGGTTAAGGGGGAGGGGCTCCAGCAGAGAGAGAAGGTCAACAATGCCTGGAAACTCACCCACTGGGCATTTAAATACTTAGCAATTCAGCGTTTTCTCAACATGTTTTGCGGCGCCACCTTTCTTAGATAGCATTAGTACATTTTCCCACTATAGCACAAAATAAAAAGTAAAATAAATGTGCGTCTTCAAATTTAAGAAACCTCAGGATCACATGTAAAGTTAAAAACAAACTCCTTGACGTAGCACAACACGAAGTGATCTCTGCATAAGAGCCATCACTAAAGTGAAGAGTGTGACCTGCACACTGAGCACACCTCAGTGGCATCTCGGCAGTTGGTGGACTCGAACCTCAAACCCTTTGCACCCACTTCTGGTTCCTTAGCCACTAAACCACTACTACCCCATATGGATGGATGGACGGATAGACAGACAGATAGAAAGACAATGTGTTGTTGCTATGGGTTTTTATCTCACTCTTTGTTGACTAAAGAAATGACCCATTTAAGCCAAACATAATTTATTACAGTGTTATTTAGCAGCTGTTTACATCTGTTTACATCATGTTCCTGCTGAGTCCCAATGCACAGAGTGAATATTATAACTTCAAGACTCTGTTGATTATTTTTAAGTAATAAAACATGTACAGTTCATGGTACATGACGTTACTGCGTTATAGAAATTTCAACACAAAGAAAGACAATACAGAATACAGTTAAAATACAATTCCATATGTGAAATACATCTGTTTTGGATCAGTTTTCCAGGTCATTCCCAACATCAGTTTTAAGGAAAGCCTACTTCAGCCTGACTCCACCTCTCTGTGATTCCTTCCTAACATCAGAGCTGTTGATGAGTAAGAACAGAAGTTTGTAATTAATCTTTACTTTTGAAGATCACTGCCCAGAAGGCCTTGTGATCATTAGCCTAGCCTAGCCTAGCCTGGCTTCCATCAAAGTGTCACTGTGTTGACTGACTGCAGCTTATTGGCTTCCAGCTGTGGTGGTCAGAGAAAGTCTTTTCCCAGGTGCATCTGCTTTAGGGGTTCAGATGATTTGTGCACTTGACAGAAAGAGACTTGTCCTCTAGGACGGTTGTCTTCCACAGACGTTGTGTCTAATTCCTTAAATGCTTTTGTTATAATTTGACTACTGACAGTTCATTGCCGATCCTATAGTGTCTATGGAGAGAAACGTATCAAACAGTAAAGCAGTTACAGACTGAGCTGAGCAGCATTGTATTCTTTCTCCTTTAACTTCCCTTAATTTGCGTTCACCAATAACTTGCAACTTCTTCATACAGCCTTCCATCCAGGGCTGTGTTTTGTTGTGTGTCTGTTGCTCATCTACACAACCAGTCTTGTGCGGGAAATCTGGATTTATTTTTCCAGTACACACAGAATGGGCAGCAGCTGACTGAAATTATTAATTCACATTAAAAAAAAGAGTTCCTTGTCTGAATTAGGACACAAACCACCAATAAAGTAATGTAACACAAAGTCTTTTCTGCTTTTTAGATAAATTTTAAGGGGAAAGCTATAATTTGTCTAACTGCACTGAGTGAAAATCTTCCTTTGTGCAGTTTGGTCATGTGTCCTCTAGGGCAACATTTGTGACTGATCACTAGCATATGAGTTTCGTCCAACATGTGTCAATATGAATTAGATCTTTGTTTTGGCACAATGTGCTGAAATGTGTGTTTAATTATCTAAAAGATTCTGCTAACACTTTTAGGGAACAGTCTTTTCCCAGACATGAACAAGTGTTTATGATTGTTTTCAAGTGAGAAACTTCAAGGTCCTGTGTACCAAAAATAAACTTTTTTGGTAAACAGGACGAGTACTCATGTCCTTAGTGTTTGTATACAGCATGGACTCACACCCATGGACCTGTACATTTCGAGGCCCCCAGCTGGGCCACATGTTATGAGCAGAATTTAAAAACTGGTTTAAATGAACTACTCATATGGTAATATTGTCAGTGCCATAGATGAAATTACTAGGATTCTAACAGAGGCATGTGAGTCAAAATTGATTGATCGTATTTGTTTGTTTTTTTTTCTACGTTGGATCTTTGGTCAAGCATGCATGTAAATTGACCATTACAGATGTGATGATGTTTTGGAATTGATAGAAATAGAATTGATCTGGAAAAAAGGCAGCCTGGAAATACTAAGACTATACACTATACTACAGTACAGTATATGACAGTATGTATCTAAAATGTTGGTTGTGGCCCAATAGCCTAGTTCACAACCTTTTGTGTATGAAACTGTAACAGCAGTGTCCTCCCAACGTCCCACATGTCTTTTAATGCAGAATAATTGTTGTAAATATTCCCTGATAAGAAAGCTACTTTCGTTTCATGCAGTGTGGCCTTGCTGCATGGGAACGCAATAAATGTTGTTCAGATCTCCTGCATCTGTGATAATGTTGTGTCTTATTAACAAAAACATCCACACCAATATTACAATATGTAAAGATTGATATCAGAAAACGAGCGCTGCAGTTGTCCCTAAATCTCATTTGGGTTGTGACTCCACTCTGACATCACAAATTTCTGGAGTATCTTTAAGATACTCCTGCACATTTCAGGAGACTCTGTCAGAATACTTTATATCACCAAGGTGTCAAGACCCCCCTAAGCAGGACCGTAGTGTAGGTTGTCAAGTCAAGTCAAGAGATGGTTTGATTAAAGTATAACATTCCTAACCTTCATTGCCTTGTAGATCCAGCACCAGTGGCAAAATTGTTTAGTGTGAAGAGCTTATATGACAGTTTGCTGCAGACCAAGGTCGAGGTATTGAGTTCCAGCCTTATCTGCAGCAGACAGAGAACAGAGTCCTGCGTTTGATTCACAGAGGAACCACAATAAAGACACTTGTGTTCACAGCAGTAAAGATACAACTTCCGGTGTTAAGACAATAACTTCCCTAATTGGGATCCATAAAGATCCATCCACTTCCTTCCTTTTTATCTCTTAAAATCTTATTATCTGTAATGGAATCTCTCTTTTCTCTCTTTAGTGTCATTCTATTATTTGGTTCTTTGGCCCAAAGTCAGTATCTGTCGCTGGTGTGGAACTCAAAGGTCCAACTCCTGGTTAGGGTTGTTTTTTTTCCCTTCCAGTGGACTCAGCACCTGCAGGAAAGTTCTTGTAAGATGCAGTGTGATTTGGGTGGCAGTCGTGGAGATTACTGGTGCTGTAAAGTGGATGGATGAATTATTTTATGTTTTTGTTTAATTTTGTTCTCTGCAGAGAACAATCATCAGTGTGAAACTGACTCAGATATAAAGTATTTACTCTGTGCTTTAGCAGCACTAGATTTAGTTGCACAGTTATTTGACTTAGCATAGAAAATGTTAATATTTAAACTTTTGTTCGAATCACTATTGTCATTATTGTTGCGGACACAGATTGGAGTTTTCAAGGCCTCAGGTTCTAATCCACCAGCTGCCAGGTTGACACTGAGGTGCTCTGATCATAGCAACGTTCCAAACCACATAACTTCTAGTGGGATCAGCCTCCACAGGAAGACTCACAGTATGGAGCAGTGTGATTTGGTTGTCAGTTGTGGAGACTCTGATTTCAAAATTCTGATTAACAGCAATAATTGTTTTTAATATCCGATCAGCGCAGAAATTCACACCTACCTATGTTTAATTATCCGCTCTTCTTTCTCACACAGTTCTTTCCCAGCGACACTACAGTGTAAGCCCTTTCAATTTTGGTCATTCTTGTTGACCCTGAAAGGTATGAGGAATTTCACCCAGGAGGTCTCCTTTCCTCAGCCCCCACTTTTTCAAACATGCACACTCACACACACGCACACACACACACACACACACACACACTACACTCACAGACACCACTCCACTTGTTTCCCTGCCCCGCCGGGCCAACAAAATTCCTACAGCCACGTCAGCCTGTAGATAATACTCTCTAAGTCAACACACACATTCACACATAGGAGCAAAGTATTTTTAACATTTAAACATTTTAAGCATCTCTAAGAGATGCTTGAGAGAGACATTCTTGTCTCTTAATGAAGTGCTCTGTTACTTCACTCATTAGACTTGTCCTGTGATGGACCGCGGCCCTTTGGAATGTTTGTTTATATTTACAGGCTGGTTTAAAATGATGAGCTTTTCTGCTTCAAACCAGATGGCAGTAGAGAGTGTAACTGTGCTGTTTGTTATATGAGTAAATAACATCTCAACCTAACATTCTACAAATGTAAAATAAAGTTGATGAATCTTATTGTGCACTGATGTTTGAATCCATACACCAGCATAAGGGCTGGGACCTGGATCAACAAAGAAAAAATTGGAGCCAAGATCAAACATCAGGTTTTTTTTTTTTTGTGAAGCGCTTCAGGCATCTAGAAACAGCTGCAGTTAAAATCTGCTGCCACAAACTCACTTTTCTCATGACCAGGGTGTTAAATAGAGCCAAATAATAATAAAAAAAAATCTGATGAAGTCACACAATTTCCAGATTATTCTCAGTCACATTGAGTTCTGGGCATAGCCACAAAGACTGTTTTTAGACCGTTTTACATCGTCTTGATATTAGTTTGGCGTGGACCGACTTTCTTGTCTGTAACAGTGAGAACTTTTCATCGTGTAGTCAGTGTACTTTCTTTTCAAATTTACGTCAGAAAACTTTTGCTTCTGTTGATCTCTGAAAGTGCATTATCGTTATTTCTTCTTTGTAATATCATTTATTATAAGTCAGATTCATTTTATAGCTGCTTTTTATTCTCGCTGGTAAAGTCCCATGGTATACAGTATATAGACCTACCAATGATTATAGCTAGATAGATAGATGGATAGATCTTATTGATCCCTATCTCTTGCAATGCATTATTGAGTTATTGGTAACTGGGAAAAAGGGAAATGTATTTTCTCGCATTCTTCCAACTCAGAAATGGGCAAAATCTTTGACTTAGGGCCACAATTCCTCCTAAAACTGGACACAAAGTTGTTTGAGCTAATATAAATAGCATGCAAAAGTCATGTATAAAACCTAAAATCCTACATTTGTAATAAGCTTTATGACATCATCTAATGGGGAAACACATAATTGCGAGGAAAAGGCTGAAGTATAATGATAATAATATTGATTATTTAATTTTTGGCAGGCTGCAATCAAAAACGCAATGGGCTGCATCCAGCCCCTGGGCCTTAGTTTCCTTATACTGTCCTTAGTAGGAGTAGGAGGAAGAAATTCTTGAATCTGTTGCTATTAAAAACAAATATGTTAAAACAATTGAACATTGTTAAGTTAGAAAGTACAAGGATCAATAGGATGTGTAGGTGAGGCATCTGCAGCCATGTGTTGTCCAGATGCAGATCAGGACGACAGGGAGGGGGACAAAAAGCTTATGACCGGAGGCCATGGAATAATGAGGCTGCAGCGTTTACTATAAACACAAAACCAGGAATCAGGAGATCCAGTGTGATGTAAGAAAGTCACAGACATGGAGGTACAGAGAAATGAGGAAGGGGTGTGTCTTCCCTTGAGGGAGAAGACACACATGTGTGTTTCAGTCTGGTTGTTGAGTGTTTCTGCACTCAATATGTGAACGTCCCTCTGATCTGATGGTTTTAGAGACATTGCCTAAAAACCTCAGTTAAAGTAAAACTGTTCAATTCTCAACGTGGAGCCTGAAGTAGACAGACGTGAAGTGGGAATGAAGACGAGATGAAGACAAATAAGCTGAGTGTTTTTTCTCGTCCGTGTATACATTCTTTAACCGTGCTCACGTCTATAATTATAGTTATTCACATTTCCAGAAATGGAAGACATGCAGAGATGTAAAGTTGGTAATGGAAAGTCAGTGTGCTGAGAGAAGCAGCTCATCAGGCAGGCTGACCAATCAGAGCGAGCCCGAGAAAATCCAGAGCTAGTAACCCCTTCAGTGTGCAGAGTCACTGTTGAATGTGAGTGACTGTGGACTGACTGACTGACTGACTGACTGACATTTAGATCTTTCAGTGGAAGCAGAGCAGCCTACAGAAACAGGTGTGAACGCTGGATATCATTCACTTTTGTCCATTTGAATTGTTTCCCAATGCTGGAAACACAGGTTTGGAAATCTTAGACATGCATTTTATTGTAGTAGGTGAAGGTGTCCAAATGTGGACGTGTAGTGAGGGAGAACTAGTACAGGAGGGAAGGGACTGTGTTGAACTGAAATCTTTGTCCAAACTATCAAATTTGAGAAGAAAGTGACGGTTACTACACTACAGAGTCTTGTTACATACGTCACCCAGTTCTGTTACATATTTGTCCATTCTTTACTCTGTATTTTAAGATCATTTCACAAGAGGAAGACAGATCCCAGCACGTAGAAACATCCAGATGTATCGATGTTTACATCTGTTCTTATTTGTGAGGGTGTTGCTCCCCACTGACAGTTAAAACTGAAGTAGCCTCTTGGATGAGGGGTTAAATGTTTACCAAAAAACCTAATGTCCAGTTGCCTAACTAAACTCTTTAACCTTGACCATGACCAGGAAGACTGACTTGATGAAGACTTGATGAAGAATCAACAAGATGGTGGAATTATTTGTTAATATATGGACTGTCGTTCCGTCCAGCTCTCGTTCCAAATTTCAGTGAAGTCCTGACCCAGAGTTGTTATAGTTTACCCCTGGGCCATGACAGAAGTGTTTCCAAATGTGTCCTTCACACAACTGGAAACACTTCAGTCATGGCCCGTTAGTGCTGCAGAGTCAACCAAACATTCTTTGATAAAGTGAACAACTGGGAATGTCTCACTGTCTTATGCAGATGTGTAGGATAATACACAGCTGCTCTAACACATATTGAAATAACCATCATCTATTACGATTACGGCCTCAGTGGTGGTCTAGCAGTAAAGGAATCTGACTTGGGTCTGCAAGGCTGCAGGATCAAATTCACCAGCTGCCAGGTTGTCACAGAGTTGCGCTGATCATAGCATCGTCCAGACGCACAAAGTGTGGAGCAGTGTGATTTGGGTGGCACCGACTGCCTCTGTGACCCGGTAATGGATAAGAGGACGAATGTGAAAAAAAAAGAATCACGATTAACATGTACAGTCATGGAAAAAATGATTAGACCACTCATTCTTTAATTTCTTGTCCATTTAAAAGTCTGCTTCCACTTAATCTACATTAATCTGGACAAATATAATAACAACAAAAAAGTCTCATAATTCAGTTTAATTTCAGAGTTGATTTATGGCCATTTTGCATGGTTTTATTGACAGTGACAAAAATCACTTCCGTTCCTACATCACTAGCAATAACATTGTACTGACAAATACCTGTCTCTTATACACATCTAGATGTGTATAAGAGTTTCCCCCAGGTGATAAACCTTTAGTGGAACAAGGCATTAAGATGAACAAGGAATTGAAGAAAACAGCAGAGTGGTCTAATCATTTTTTTCCATGACTGTATGTATCATAATGTACGCTATGCAAACATATATTATTGCACTTTTTTAAACAAGCAAAATGCCATTCAGCTCAAAATGTAATATTTTAATTAAAAATACATCATGACTAATAAAAAGTAACCACCTGCAGATACGCAGTATGGTGCAGTGTGAAAATGTAATCGCCTGTGATATTTCAGCATAGCACTAGATAAAGAGATTAAATGATGCTTGGCGCTGGACCCTGAATTTAGTGGACTAGCATTTACCCTTCATCAGTGTTGGGAGTAACGCCGTTACGTAACGCAACTACTTTTTTCAGTAACTAATAACGTAACGCGTTACTTTTCCATTTTAATAACGCCGTTATAGTTACTTTTTAGTGGTGGGGCCCGTTACTAGTTACTTCAGCAGTACCACTTTGGGCATGGAACATGTGTTTTTCACCGCCTGAGCGGCAGCTGAAAGCTAGCGTGTCTGCTGGGTATCATTGTGTGTGGTAACTCTTACAGTCATGGTGTGAAACTGTGTGAAACTCGTGCGCTATGTAAATCATTATGTTGAAAAGGGTGCTAAGCCAATCAGAATGAGACCTGGGCGGGTCTTCTTGCCTTTTAGGGAAATAAACAGTCTCTCACACACAGGTGACGCGGTACAGCAGCACAAACCCACAGCCAATACGACAGCAAGTGTCAAGTTGATAAAATAAAATGCCTGTCAAAATGTCTAAACATCTCTTTTGTTTTTATTGTACTGTAATGTACAGTGAACGTATAACTTATTTCCAGACTCTAATTGCAGCTCTGCTCCCTGCAGCTTCACTCTCTCACTCCCTCACATCCACACAGCTCTAACCACGTCTCCCCACACTGGGAGACATGAACCCTATAGCTGCTGTATAAAACCTTATAACCATTACAGTCCCAATAGATTTCATTATGATAGTTGCTACAGAGCACAACACTAAACTGTTAAATGGGTTTTTAAAGTAACGTAAAGTAAAAAAACTAATTAATTT
>JAFBJS010003637.1:134257-146655 GCA_016785265.1 Paraplagusia blochii | reverse complement strand
GTAATATTTTAATTAAAAATACATCATGACTAATAAAAAGTAACCACCTGCAGATACGCAGTATGGTGCAGTGTGAAAATGTAATCGCCTGTGATATTTCAGCATAGCACTAGATAAAGAGATTAAATGATGCTTGGCGCTGGACCCTGAATTTAGTGGACTAGCATTTACCCTTCATGCATTCATCGGAGCATGTGGTATGTTTTTCTGATGGTTAAATAAGCTGTTTTTTTCCACTGTGACACAGATACAGCACACATACAGCTGAAGTAACACGTACATTGTGCGATGTACGGCACATAAGGTGTTTAAGTACACACATTAGTTAGTAACACACACTAAGGACATAGAATATGCAGGTGTAAATAGAGATATAATAGTATAATAAAATATCATTCTAAACTAAATAGAAAATAGTGAACCCCCGAAGTACTGGCTTCTGCTCACCTCCAATTCATTGACTGAGTCAGCTAGAGTGCCCTCTAGCAGCTGTCAGGGTGAAAATAATAACAGAAAGAGCTGTAATTCTGTGTAAATGTATGTGTCTGCAGCTGAAATTCCAAAAATGACAACTGTGACCTCTCTGTAAATAATGCCTGTGCGTTAATCACGACGGTGCATACATTCTTGGTCCTCTGTCCACCATCATAAGTATATTCCACTCTCTGAAAATGGGTTGTTAACAGTGAACAGGTGTTTCTGTGCTGCTGTTTGTGATAAGTGAGGGTTAAAGCATCAGGCAGTGCTATTATTTTCCCTTCTGAGTGTGTACTTACCTGAAAATAGTATGTGTTTGTGCTGAGGTGAGTTCGGAGTAAATTTTAGCGGTGTATAGGAATATTACAGAAGCAGTGGAAAACTACATTTCATTACATGTGCATGCCTGGTTTTATGGCTCCGCTGCACTTTTCTGTTTACCTGGTCAGCACAAATGACAAGACACACACAAGCAGGATTATTATTAGGTTGCCTGACTTGACTAACGTGTCAAAGTGATATTGCATTTGCAGTTTTCCTTTTTAATAATATTTTATATACTTTTCGTCACCATGTATAATAGCTGCCTTGTCTCTCTCTCTCTGGAGGTACGAAGTGAAGATTTATGCAGAGAAACCGGGAGGCAGAGTGAAAACCACAAAAGTTACTTAAAAGCCAATGCCGATGACGACAAATTTAACATATAACTGTGACTCTTAAATGTTGAAGAGTTATTAAAACTCTACCATAAATCCTTGTAAACAATGTAATTTAAATGTAACAACAGACAGAAGTGATAAAGAGACCAAACATTTGGTCTCCAGACTGAAACCAACGTCTATTCAGGCTGCAGGTGACTGACCCAAAATCAGTTTGACTCCCCTGGATTCAGACCCTTATATGTATATAGTAGGGCTGGGTATTGATTCAAATTTTCTAAATCGATTCGATTCGATTCACAAGGGTTCGATTCGATTCAATTCACGATTCGCTTTGGTTTTCGCTTCAGTTTTTGTCATATCAATTATAGTTCGGTAACAACGTTATTCTCAGAAGAATCAAAGCTAAAATTTAAACTTAATCCATTTGCTAATAAAAAATTTATTTTTTTACATTTATTTCCATCACATATTAATCCATCATGCATTTTTTATTTAACATGACTTTACCCAAAATTACAAGACAGACTCTAGTTTTAGATTTTAGTGCCATGTTATTTTTACATTTATTTTACGTGCGAGTTAACACACTCGCACGTAAAATGTTGGGAAAAGAAGGAAAAAAAAGATTGATTTTTGGATTTATGAATCGATATCGTCCTATTAACAAAAAAATCGATTAAAATCGATTAATCTTTTTTTTTTTTAACCCAGCCCTAGTGTGTAGTGTGTTGCTGAGGTTCTTCAGCTCATTCTTACCAGCAGACAGTGGAACTAGTGCTGGATGTGAGACTCATGGTCTCAAGTTTTTAGTTACACCTTCTGTTGTGTGTGTTTGTTTTCCAGGGCAGCAACAGACCACAATGTTGACAACACCACTGCCATTTTAAGGGAATGGTTGAAGACAGCCCAGCGTGTTTACCATTATGTAGAGTGGAGACCCATGGAGGAGCCGAGGTGAGACTTTTTATATGAAGTTTTCTGATTTCGGTCAGTCAGACTGCAGTTGTGCAGATCACTGTTGGAATATCTGTGTCTCTTTGACAGGTCTTACACAGACGAGTGGGGTCCAAAACACTGGCCTCCCTCTCGCTTTAATCATGTGATGAAGTTGAGACAAGCAGCGCTAAAGGCAGCCAGGGAACGATGGGCGGACTACATATTGGTGAGATACTGAAACACTTTACACTAATATATACTGTAGATATAAGTCTGGAATGGTGAACACATTCATCTTCATCCTCTTATCTGATACTGGGTCTCAGGGCCATCAGTCTCCAAGATTACCACCCAAATCACACTGCACCACACTATTAGTCTTCCTGCTGCTGGTGAGCTGACTGTTCATTGTGTGGGTTGAGACAGTGGACCTCAGTGGTCCTTTGGCAGCTTGTGGATTCAACCCTAAACCTTGCGAACCCAAGTCCACTCCCTTAACTTCAAGGCCACCACTGTTGCCACATAATAGATCCACATTTTTTTTTAATTAGTGTATTAAATGTGCCACCACACAACACTATAGTTACAGTTATGTGTCCATGTAGACCAGGGGTTCTAAACAATCTTCAAACTGAGATCTACTTCACGTTCACTCAGTAATATGAAGATAATAAAAAAGGACATACAATAGTGACCACTGTATACTGTAACTAGGGATGTCCAATTTATCGGTCCACTGAAAATATCGTGCCGATAATCAGCATAGTTTTTAATATCGGAACATATTGGTATCGGTTTTTCCACTGATGTTCGTAATCCGATGCTGTAAGTTCGTCGGACTTCCTCATGGGGTACTGAGTCAGTACAACTGACACTTTGACCGGCACGTGATTAATGATGTCATTTAAAGGGACAACGACAATGATCGACGCTACAGCAAATGTCTGTGGCTTGGAGTTATGCAGCAAAGTAAAGAAAAACAACATGGAATGGACTCAGTGAAACGACAACACTGAAACAGCAGCAGCATCTGTCTCTTTCCCTCAAAGACTCAGAGTTAAATACGGTTTAAGCACAGAGAAGAACAAAAAAAATCCAGAGAACTTCATTGAGTTCATCGTCCTGGAGAACCAGCCATTCTCTCCCGTTCAAGGCGCTGTTTTTACTAACCGTGTGGAGTTTCTGTAGCCCTGCTATGTCAGGACTAATCGTATTTGAAATAATTTTTTCTCGGACATTTGCCAGTGAAACGCCGTTCGGTTTCATCTCTCACGTCATCAACGAGAAGAGTCGTTTACATTCTGATGATGCTGTAATGTTTTTTCTCTCATTAAAGAGGTCTTTTTACTCTTATACTGCAGCTGTTTCTATCTGTGCCCATTTATATTGACTATTATTGTGAGGCTGAATGAGCCTGGTTTATAACGTTAATCAATGTTTTCTTCTTCTTCTTTCTTTTCTTTTCTTCTTCTGACTTTGTCTCAGGACAGAACAAGAATTTCATAATATTCTAACAGATTCCAACATAAAGTGTGGTTTAAGATTGTTTTAAATCCTTTTGTAATTTTCTTACACTTGGGACATTCCTCCAATATTACGTCAATGTCATTTTTGTTGTTGTTTTTCTCTCTGTAGTTTGTAGACAGTGACAACTTGCTGACGAACCCTCATGTGCTGAACCTCTTGATCGCTGAGAATTTGACCTTGGTGGCTCCAATGTTAGAGTCCCGTTCCCTCTACTCCAACTTCTGGTGCGGCATTACTTCACAGGTATGACCAGAACATTGACTAAACATCAGTGCATTTGAAATCACTTTGTGCTAATCATTAATTTCACCTCTGGCTGTCAGGGATACTACAAGCGAACCCCAGACTACCAGCCAATCAGGGAGTGGAAACGACTGGGCTGTTTCCCAGTACCCATGGTGCACAGCACCTTCTTGTTAGACCTTCGACGAGAAAACAGCAAGGGCCTAGCGTTCTATCCCCCTCACCCCGACTACAGCTGGGCATTTGATGACATCATGGTGTTTGCCTTCTCAGCACGTCAGGCAGGTTGGTTTCTGTCCTTCGGCTTTGGTCAAACCGCCATATTTTAAATATTTTCTGTTTTTGTTGGTGTGTGTTCGCCCTAAACATTTTCTCCCACATTATTTAACTCAAGTCATCCAGAGATAATTTGCTCCATCTGATCCCTGTCACATAAATAGACTTCAATGACAGGAAATAAACAACCCTAATAACAAACATTGAAATGACATTAACATAAACACAAAGCGTTACATTCACTTTCATCAGCTGTGAGTTACACATGAATAAACGTCAAGCTCAGATGCTACAGATGTGGTGGGGTTCTCTTTACTGGTGAGGTTCTGGTTTTGGGTTCCTGCTCAACACCACAGTGTTGCTGCCAGTTTTACTTCTATTACACTGCAACAGGGAAGCAAATTGGATCCATTTGTCCCAAGGTTTTCTATGGGTCCCATGCTATTTCCCTTATACTTGGGTAATGGACACAGCAGCCAGTATGTGTTGAACATGGTTTGTCCAGTTTATAACCCTTTTTTTCACTTTCTACTTGCAGCCAAAGCAAACCATGTGTGTACCACATGTCCATGGCTGTGATAGGCTTTTAACTGAACGCAGTCCAATAGAGGCCAGCAGAGATGTTGCATTTCACCTTTAGAAAAACTTTAGAATGAATAGAATAGAATGAATAGAATAAAATCCTAAACCCTTTGATTTCAATTCCCCATAATTTCCCGAAGGATACTCTCAAGGTAGTAATGGAGTTCTATATATCTCTCTGTTGATTTCAGAATATCTTTGGCAGCAGATCAACATGTTTTGAAAGTATATTCCTGGAGAAGAAAGTTGAATGTTATTTTTATTTATAAAAAAATCTTAATTAGCGCACAAACATATGCCAAAAAAATGTGCAATTTAACTCCATCCACGTACCACAGTGCAATACCTGCTATACTCATGCATTTATAAAATCATTTTCTGGTAGATCTGCATAGTCCATAGGCCAGTGTCCAAATGTGCTCTGCTAGGTACAATATCAAGACAGAAAATACTAGGGGTGTGGAAATTAATCACTTTGGATCAGTTATTCATTCTGTAACCTACACGATCCGAGTGTACCGGTCCAAAAAGCCCCGATAGAACGAAAATGCAGTAAAACGGTCCGATGGTTCGGATTTCTGTCCATGGATTGGTTTCCTGCTCTGTGGCCCCGCCCACAAATTGACATTAGACATAGGCACGACATTTTTCCGCTTCCACCCACTATTTACACACGTCTATGGAGGTGTCACACACAACATGGCAGACAACACAGACAAAACTTACAGCGTTTCTCATTTAAAATCGAGGGCTTGGACATCATTTGTTTTTGTGATGAAGGATGTAAAGATGGATAAAGCAATGCGATTTACCGACTCTGTAGAGCGACAATCAAATACACTGGAGGTCCAACAAACCTTAGCAGTCACCCTGAGAGATGACAGAGTGGGACTGATGACTGGGTGACGATGACGCTGGCATGGCAGGAACCACCAGTAGTCAGAGTCCAAGGCAAGGCAGAGTCCAAGGCAATAACGGAATATTGGCCGTTATATTGAAAAACAATGTCCTGTAAGACAGTCTGGTTACAGGAGTGCTGTCTACAGCTAAACCTCTCTAAAACTGTAGGCATGTAGTTCACTCAAACAAGTAGAGTCACCTGATCCTGATATACTTGTTAATGGAGATAAAATACAAATTGTCAATCAGTATAAATAATATTAGATTCACAGCTCTCCGTTAAAGACCATAATGACAAATTGTGTAAAAAAAAAAATCAAGTTAAATCTTGCAAATGTTCATGCCATTCAAAAGGAGATGCCAGATGAAGCTGAAAAAAAATTCTTAATTGTATAAAAAGTGTTTGCATATGTATTTTCTATTGTATATGTATTGTGCGCTTCTTGCCTTTTTACATCATGGCCAGGAGACAATAGATGAAAACTAGCCTCTGGCTAATTCTTTCTTATTTGACATGTGTTTACAAAATTCCATTTACCTCTCTTAAATAAACTAAACTAAAACTAAAAAAGACTGGCAGCTGTATAGTGTTGTTGAACGTGGAGTTGCAAATTTTTATTCAAGATTCCAAAAACTAGTCGAACTGGATCGGATTGAACTGGATCAATCGTTTAATGATTTTTATGAATCGTAGCCTGTGAATCGAGATATGAATCGGATCGTTATGCGAGTGAATTGTCATCCCCCTAGAAAATACGCAACCAAACTGGGAAAAAAAAGAGAAAAACTAATGGAGGGCATTAGTTCCTGCATATGATTCATGAGTGAAAGTTTAGATTTTTTCAGTCGGCCTGTTGAAGTGTTTATGGCAGCCCTTTTCTTTCTGACTGAATGATTAATCTGTGGTGCTCATTTTAATGCCCCACACGGGTGTGACATTCTTTTTATTGGCCGAGCTGAACATAAAACAGTGACTCAATGTGTGCAGGTGTGCAGATGTACGTGTGCAACAGGGAACACTATGGTTTTCTGCCTGTTCCTCTCAAGGCACAGCAAAATGTGGAGGAGGAAAGTGAGAGCTTCGTACACACAATCACTGAGGCTTTGAGTAAGTACACCCACACTGACGCAACTACTCTCTGAATAGTTCTAATTTAATGATGATGCTAATTTTCAGCTTACATCCAAGTTAACTGCAAGTGTTTATTATGTTAGACAAAGAAAACACTCATATTTGCAACCATTTCACTCGAAACATCCATATCTGGACTATAAGTTGTATAAGTTTTGTCCTGTGGCTAGGTTTGGACTTACACTGGACATAGTGTGTTGCGACTGATATATTCAGATAATAAATTTCACATATTTGTTATTTTCACACTGACAGCCATTAGAGGGCTTTCTAGGCTTCACTGCTTCTCTTTTCTTATGGACACACCCACTAGTTATTACCTTCTTTTTTGCTTATGTAACGATACCAAATTGCTTGCTGCTGTTGCTCTGGACAAATTTAGTCATTGATTGTTGTTTATATGCAATTCAAGCAGCAGGTTTGAGAGCGTCTCTTTGTTTTGTTAAATATGAATATTTTTTAAAACAGTTAGCATCATTGTTTGCAGTAGGCCAGTCTATCACTGGAAAGACTGGCCTACTGATTATTGATCTGACTTAAACCCAAGTCTTCTTCATGGAACTTGGAGAACGAGTTGAGCAAAAATTTCAAAGAATATAATCAGACTGAAGTTGCATATTGAGACTTTGTATCTTGCACTCACTGTACGCAGTAGTAGTTTTTGAACTGGATCCCTGAAAAAAATGTTTTGCAACAGCTATAATGCGGCTTGTCGTTATCTGCATCATGAATTCCTGCACTTCAATAGACAGATTGATCTGATAAGTAACAATATCCCTAATTTTGCCAAAGGTGCATCACATGGACAACATTTCAGTATGCAGTATTGCCAGTAGTTTTCCAAATAGACTCAGGGCTCAAACGTGCTTGAACACAGCCCTAGTGTGAATGTACTCTCAAATCTAGTGATGTTGTGTTTGTTGTTCTGTTTCTTTTGACCATGACAGTTGACCATGACATTCAGGCCTCTGAATACCTCTATGCCTTGCCGTCTTTCCAGGAGACAATTGGTTTTGATAAAGTAAGTTGGTTACTAGTGACACCCGTCTGAGACACTTTGATGACAATAAATATTTATGGTTTGAAATTAACAGCAAGCATCTCTCTGCCAAAGTATTAGAGTATATTTAGTTCATAGAAATAAACATATGAAAATATTTGGTTCAAGTGTAATTAAAGGTAGACCACTTCAGGTGGCTACTAACTTTGTGGATATACTGATTTAACTAACTCATAAGTAATGAAGTGTCAATAAATTGTGTTGATAAATATAATTTGTTGTCCTGTTCAACAGATTTTTCTTATTAATCTCAAACGCCGCCTGGACAGAAGAACCAGGATGTTGAAAACAATGGCTGCTTTGGGCCTACAGGGGACGCTGATGGATGCAGTGGATGGAAAGTAGGTGACAACCAGACAGTGTTAAAGGCTGTTATTATTATTATTTTACCATTTATTCTCATTACAAACTTTTAGGGAAGATAAAAATATGAAAAAGAATATGTATGACATCTAATGGCTGCTGTTATGAAGTCATGATTGGTTGCCTTTTAATTCTTTTTCAACGTCATACGTTCATCCCCTTTTTTGTTATAGGCTTTTCACTATCTTTTACCTTTCAGGGCTCTAAACACATCACAGCTGCAGCAACTGGGTATAGAGATGATGCCAGGTTACAAAGATCCTTATTCTGGTCGAGTCCTGACTAGAGGGGAGATCGGTTGCTTCTTAAGTCATCACTCTGTATGGAAACAGGTCAGAATTTTATACATATGTGTTATGTTTACTCATCATTTTTACTTCAGATGTAGATTTCACAGGGATTTCTGGTGTTTTTAACCCTTTAAACTGAAGAAATAAACAGCACATTTAAAGTTTCAAAGACTTTTAGAACTAATTCTTCAGTAATTTGTGGAAGTGATGTCAATGGCTTTGAAATTGAAATATTTATGAAGTAGACATGTATTGCTGTGACAGCACAGCCATTCAATTCAATTGTATCCTCTTATCCACTACTGGAATTGCAGGGGCAGCAGTCTCCACGACTGCCACACAAATCCCACTGCACCATACACCGTTTTCTCATTCAATTCGGAATCGAATACTGAAGTAGGTAATTCGGGATTTGATCCCATATAAAATAATCCACATTCGATTCACTTTGCATTCACATTCAGTTTAATTTGGTATTCGCTGCACATTTGATACCCACATTGCATTCACACACAATAGGAGCGAATGTGCATTAGTCTAACCATGGTCCAGTTTTAATTTGATCACGTGGTTATATAACCAGATCTTGTTAATATGCGGTTTTATTCAACATGTATTCTGTCAACAAATGCATATGCAATTTTGAGGATTAAATGGAGCAGGTTAAAGAAGATCAAGGCGACGTATGAAAGTGATGAGAAGGAGACACAAAGAACGAATGAAGAAGATAAGGAGAGAAAATATGAGGAAGTGTTTTGTAATCCTGTTCCTAATAACACAGCAACATATAGTATAGTGTATTGTGGTATATTGTGTATAGAGCATGTGCAAGATTTTACCAGCTCTGAAACTAATACGGGTGTGACAACTGTTTTACTTTTTATTGCTTTACACCCACATTAGTTAGTTTGGTATCAAAACCCCCAACTAGAGGTGGATTAGTTAATGTGCATTAGTTGAGGAGCGAATGTGTGTTAGTTTGTAATGTGAACGCAAACGGGGAGCGAAACTGGTTTCGCGTTGCAGCGAATACCGAATTAAGTGCCAATGTGAAAACGGTATTTAGTCCCTGGGACCTGGTAATGGATAAGAGGATGAAGATGAACCTCCAAGCTGTTACTACTTTATCATAAAGTTAACTGACTAACACTTTTAGCAGTTGGTTTGGGCAGATGGTTTGTCTATTAATGTTTATTAATGCTTTGATTTTTTTTGTCTTTTCATGTTATTTCCAGGTAGTGGACCGTGGCTTGCAAAAGGTTTTAGTTTTAGAGGACGATGTGAGGTTCGAGCCCTGGTTCAAACGGCGGCTGGAGGCGATAATGGACAATGCTGATAAAACTCAGCTTGACTGGGATCTCATGTAATAACGTCCACTGAAAGTCTTCATAAACCTTTATATACTAATGTCTGTACAGCTTCCTCTGTTTAACTCCTTCTCCTTCCACTACAGCTACGTGGGACGTAAACGAATGCAGGTGCAGCAACCGGAGAAGTCAGTGGACGGTGTGAACAACCTGGTGGAGGCCGACTACTCGTATTGGACTCTGGGCTACGCGCTGTCACAACAAGGGGCCAAAAAACTCTTAGATGCACAACCATTTTCAAAGATGCTGCCTGTTGATGAGTTCCTCCCTGTTATGTTCAACAAACACCCAAAGTGAGAACTTTATTTTAGTTAATTTGACTAGATGTTAAATAGCCATGTATATGGAAGTCAATTTACATGCATTTAATAACAAGACAAACAAACCTCAGTCCCTAGTGGTACTGAAAGTCTACACACTTTTGATCTTCAACTCTCAGGTACAAACAGACATACATGGAATATTGAAAACATCAGACCCCCACTAATGACCTCATTCCTGATTCCTGTCCATTTTCAATCACTATCCAACCCATCTATGTAATTTTACTTCTCCTCTTGGCTCGTCCCTTTTCAGACGTTGCCTCAGTTAATCATTGTTTTCCATCTGACCCTGTCCTCTCCATCTTCTACTCTGTCTCTAACCACCTCCATGTCCTCCCTCACTGCATCCATCAATCTCCTCTTTGTCTCCTACCTGGTAGCTCCATCTCTAGGATCATTCTTCTACCAATGTATCCACTGTCTCTCCTCTCAACATGTCCAAACCATCTCAATCTGTCTTCTTTAGCTTTTTCTCCAAACCTTCCTGTCTGTGTTGTCACCTCATTCCTCATCCTGTCCATCCTTGTCTCTCCTAAAGAGAACCTCAGCATCTTTAACTCCTCCCCCTCCACCTCCAGCTCTGTCTTCTGTCTGTCCCTAGTGTCTCTAATCCATCTATCATGGCTGGCATCACATCCGTCCTGTGAACCTTTCCCTTCACCTTACCTTCTCCTGTCACTGCAGGTGTTCCATCCTACCTGTACTCTATTCTTCTCCTCTCTTCCACAGTCTCCACTTTTCTGAACAGTTGATCACACCTGTTGTAGCAGCACACTGCAGTACGCTGTCTTGCTACAACTGACCTTCATTCCTCGTCTCTCTACTGCAATCCTCCATCTCTCTAGGTTCTGTTCCAGTTATTGTAGATCCAGATCCAAATGTTATCTACAAACACCATTGTCCACAGAGAGTCATGTGTATGTGCCATGATAATTACTAAATATTGTAAAAATCCGGCTTCAAAACAAATGTATGATCCCTGAAGAATAGCTTAATATCTTACCCTAGTTCATAATCAAACGTATTCATGCACACATGGGACTCAGAACCTTGGAGGAGTGTTTGTAGTAATTATCTATACTTAGACACAAACACATATGTTCATGTGCCTGTTGTGACTGGCTTGTCTCTGGGACAGGCAGAAGTTTCCTGCTCTGTGCTTTAGTGGTTGACCACAACTTCCATCACACTCAAGTCCAAGCTGTGTTTCCCTGGATTCCTCCTCTTTTGTTCTCCTTCCTTCTCTTCTTGTCACTGATTTTGGGCATTTCTCAGACTGGTTCCCTTTCATTTAAAGTCAGGCACAAGAGAAATCTTAATTTGACATCATGTAGTTTAATTAAGATTCCTCCATTCCAGAGCCAGGCATAAATATAGCAACAACCTTTAGCTCAGTCTGACCTCATCTCAGAGGAAAAGGGAAGTTTCCAACAGGGACATGAAATAAATTAGATCCAAAAAAGTGTGAGAGGGATTATTTTGTGCAAGTTCTTTTTAATGTTTTGTTTTCTCTATTAGTTTGGTCGATTTCACCACCAAAACCAGCCACTAGGGAGCACAAGCCAGTGTTTTTTTTAGTGCCGGTCCATAAGTCCCTCCTAAGCCTGGATAAATGGTGAGGGTTGCGTCAGGAAGGGCATCCGGCGAAAAACTTTGGCCAAATTAAAGATGCAAGACAACAAAAAGATTTCCATACCTGATCGGTCAGGGCCCAGGTTAACAAAGACTTGACTCTCTGTGGCAACCCCTGAGAAAAGGGACAAGCCGAAAGGAAAAGAGAGAAGAAGTTGTTGATTTCACCTTAACAATCTATGAGTAACAGTAACAAACAGGGAGTCTTTGGGAGTCTCCCAATTAGATATGATACCGATCCTTAGGGTCACCATTCGAGTCGGAAAACATGTACATGAATCAATACAGTTACATAAATTAAACAAAAGCTTAACTTTAAAAGAAAAATGAAAATACTTTTTTTTTTTTTTACTTTTTCCTCACCGTTTAGATATAGACAAAGCTAAAATAAGATTGCGCACACAGCCTTGATAAATTAGATAAATTACATTTATGAAACATTAGGTTAGTTTAGTACTCATGCAATATTTTGAAATTATTTTATATATATTCATGAAATATAACTTTAAAAAAAAGTATTCTGAATATTTTTACATCCAAAATTCCTTTAATGGTCCAGACTAAACAACCCAGATGGCCTGTTTTGGCCCGTATGCCATATGGTTGACCTCACTTATACTGTATAGAT
>JAFBJS010003637.1:61363-125042 GCA_016785265.1 Paraplagusia blochii | reverse complement strand
TCCCTCCTCTGAACATGTCCAAATCATCTCAATCTGTCTTCTCTAGCTTTTTCCCCAAACCTTCCTGTCTGTGTTGTCCCTTTAATGACCTTATTCCTGATCCTGTCCATCCTTGTCTCTCCTAAAGAGAACCTCAGCATCTCTAACTTCTCCACCTCCAGTGCTGTCTATTGTCTTCTACCTATTCCTTGTGTCTCTAATCCATCCATCATGGCTGGTCTCACCACTATCCTGTAAACCTTTCCCTTCACCTTAGTTGACTCTCTTCTATCACAGATCACTCCTGACTCTTTTCTCCAGTGGTTCCATCCTCGACTGTCCTCTATTCTTCTCCCTTGACCCTAAGTTGACCCTAAGTGTCTAAACTCCTGGTTCAAGGCTCTCTATAGGTCTTGATTTTCTCTTCTGATGGCAGTGATCGAGACATCAAAATGAATCTAGTTGTATAAACATACCCAGTAGGTGGCAGTAGTGCAACCCTTTTCCTAAAATTTAAATATTTATAAAAATAAATAAAATTATATAAACATATTATTCTGTCATTCAAGCTCAAAGAGTGATGAAGGTTAATATTTTAGACAGATTCACAAAAAAAGACAATTTGACTTGATGGGAGACTTTTTTAATACCTGATTTCTGATTTTGTGGTCAAGTTTATAAATTGTACATATTGTACTTCCTGATTTAATCCACACAAGAAAATAAGTAACAGGTTAATTTTTAGATATTGCTTCACACAGAGCACTAATGAGTGTACAAAAAACTAAAACTAAAAATAAATATGTACTTTAAGTTAATAGAATAAATATGATCCTATATCAAGATTTTACACTAATAATCTAGGATGCTCCCTGAAAACATTTCATATTAATGTTGCATTGCTATTTGCAACAAAAGTCTAAGAAACAGTATTTCCAGGATCAGAGAATATATGCCTGTCTGTGCAGTTTAACTCAAAAATGATCTATGAAAAATTTAATGAGAGATATAAGAAATTAGTATATAATATTGGCCTAATATATTTTATTAAATCATGCGTGGTCAACTGTTTTTGTTTTTGTGCAGGTCACCAGTTGATCATCACTGCAATAAATGTTACAATTAGAGAAAGAGGGAATAAAAACCAGTTATTCTTAAGAAATGTTCTTAAGACATAGAGACATGGTTCGGATTTAAATTAGATTTTTATATATATAATTCTTTAATTAAGAAAACCTACTGTCTGGACGTGGACAGGTGCATTGAACCATGAGCCTCTGCTGCACAGTAACTTCACCGGATGTTTGCTTGACATCATTGTTTTTACAGGCTGTTTATTCACAGGGGTTTAATGCGGAGGCCTTTCAACACCCTCTTCACTCATTGTACTATATTAACTTTGGAGCATGCATGTGGTTGCGTACACGTGCTGGTGTGAATATGCGTGTGTGCGTATCTGTGCACGTATTGTGGAAGTGAACACCAAGTGCGTATGCTGCTCTGAGTCACAGTTTCTGACCACTTCAGCAGAATATCACATTTTCATTTCACCTAAATACACATTTCTTTCCCTTTTTTTTTTACCAGGCGTCATCATGTGTTACAATTATTACTGGAAATGGTAGAAATGGCCATTTTGTATAATTGACCTCATTTTTATTTCTAATGGCTGAAATCCTTCAACGCAGGTTAGTCATTACCGTGGTCCTGTGAAGGATATTGATTTTTTTTTTAAATGAATCGAGGTCAGAGCCAGGTGTCTGTGAGTATGTGTAGCTGTTGTAAGGTATTTTTATTAGGGGAAAAAAGCTATTGCAGTGGTGACATTGACTTAGCCTGGACTACAGAGAAGAACATTTATTACACATATCATAAACCTCATTTTTCATATTTTACAGGTTAGGGGTTGTTCAGAAATAGAAAGAAAGAATTATTTATTGTCATTGTAACGTTGCGATTCACACCACAGCACACAACGAAATTTGGCAGTGGGCAGATATTGAGCGCCCGGGGAGTGTGTAGGGACAATACCATGCTCAGGGAACCTCAGCAGTAACTTGGCGGTAGGGGGATTCGGACCGGGGACCTTGCGGACCCAAGTCCGCTTCCTTAACTACCAGGTCACTGCCCATGTACATACAAGTTGTACTAGCCAAAAAATACAGTTTGGGATATTGCACAGAAAAAATATTGAACGTGTACAGAAAAATTATATTGGATTAACATTTGTCAAAAACTGGGTGGTTGAACACAAGCTTTGAGTGCCCCCTGGTGACTCCCAGTGTGAAATAACAAACGAGAAATTGTATGGTTTAATATATAAGTTGCTTTGTGATAGAAGAGAGTCAGCTAAGGTGAAGGGGAAGGTTTACAGGACAGTTGTGAGACCAGCCATGATGGATGGATTAGAGACACTAGGAATAGGTAGAAGACAGGAGACAGAGCTGGAGGTGGAGGAGTTAAAGATGCTAACCTCTATGCTCACCCCTATAGAGAATCATAGGGGTGACAAGGATGGACAGGATTGGGAATGAGGTGATTAGAGGGACAACACAGACAGGAAGGTTTGGAGAAAAGCTAGAGAAGACAGATTGAGATGGTTTGGACATGTTCAGAGGAGGGACAGTGGATACAATGCTAGAAGAATGATCCTAGAGATGGAGCTACCACGTAGGAGACAAAGAGGAGATTGATGGATGCAGTGAGGAGGACATGGAAGTAGTTGGAGTCAGAGTAGAAGATACAGAGGACAGGGGGAGATGGAAAATGTTGAATCAATTTGAAAGAAGAAGAATATATGAGTATAAGTTACAATCCAGAGGATGGAAGTGCTGACGATAGGTTTGGAACTTTCTTTAGCTAAACTTTAAGTTTTAATACTTGGATTAGTCACAAATGAATATAGATGTAAAATATATTGATGGTATTCTAGTAATACACAGAATACAATCTATGTATACACATGTGTATGTGATCTCATTCCTATTTATTTTACTCCTATAGCTCGTGATAATTTTGCTAAACACTGAAAATGATACTTGTTAAAAAGCTGTGTGTATGTTTGTATATGTTCATGTTGGCACTGCCTGGTCCCAGATAATCCTCTTCACAGCAGCAGCCTTTTTCACCACATGACTGACTCTAATAAGTGGAACTTCATTTTCTCTCTTACCCTGTTCTCTCCAACACACTCAGCGTCCACGCTTCCTTAAGTGTTACATATTTATTATAGTTTGACCTTTGTCCTGTGTTCACAAATGTTACACGGCTCAGTGTCAGTAATGAGTAACATTTTGTTTTAAATTAACAGATAAAATCATCTTGTTTTACACTGTGGGATTATTATTATCAGTTGATGATGTCAAGCAAACATAACCTTAGTTAAAATAAAAATATTACAAATTTAAAAAAATATTTTTAGACACTATTTCACAATTGATGTCACCAATTGTCCAAGTTTCTGCATTTCTCCTTTCTTCCGTCCACTCTTCCACCGTCTTTAACCTATTTTAATGAGATGACAGCTTTTTACAGAAGGTGGGGCCACCAACACTCAACTCCTCCCTCATTGGCCTGGATGAATATGGGGAGTGAGGGAGAGAAGAAGGTGAAAGAGAAAGGGAGACAATGAGCTTTAATCACTCAGAGCTGCCAACAGTTCAGTTCAGCAAGTGCTGAGAAGGACAAAAAGAAGAGGGGAGACTGCTGGCCCCGGGAAGACAGACAAATTAAAGAGAACCAGAAGACTGGAAAGGGGAGTTTTCAGCCACAGCTTGGACTGAAAGACCATCAGCTACAACCACACTAGGAAGAAGGATTTTTCTTTATTGTCCATCATCCCTGTCAAGAGGTTCCCGGCCACTCTGCTGTCCAAACTGGAGGATGCCTTCCTACCCCTGTCACCCATGCCGCTGATCCAGGTGGTCAGCAGCATGATTTCACAATTCCCACTGACTACACTAATGCCCTGGCCTACAGGACCCCACCACCACTGCCCCGACCAGGAATGCACCTTACTTTTGGAAGGGGAAGGAGGTGTCGCCCTGCAGAGCTTCCAGCCGCGGTACCCCGAGAGCAGCCAACGCCATTGGGTCAGTAAAAAAAAATCTAAAATCTTTGTCTTGTCCAAGTCTGAACAATTGAGCCAGAATCTTTCCCAACATGCTGCAGATGTGGGCCGTCACAGGAACGACCCTCCTGAACTGTCTGCTGCTCCGAGAGCTTTGCTATCAGAGGTTTTGACAGATTTAGGGATGGGAGTGGAGAGTGTCCGGCAGTTTGACAAGATACAGAAACAAAGCTTGGAATTATAAACATGTAATAAAGTGAAGTGAGAGTCAGAGGGGGGATTGTTTGATGTTTGTGTAGTGAAGGGTTTCAGGGAAGGAAAAATGTAATGTCTGTGCTCAGGGGCAGAAGAAGGGTCTCACACAGAAAAACAAACTCAGCTGTTTTTCTCTTCCAAATACCAGTAACTAAAGGGTGAAATATTGGAACATATTCTATTATTAAATTTATTAATTTATTTATCACAAATATTAATCCTTGTATTACAGAGTTTTGTAAAATGTTTTGTTGTGGACCTTTTTTTTACAGTTCCTTCTAAGTTAATAGGGATGATTTGAAACTGTAGTTTAAATTTAGGATCAGAGCTCATTCAGAGTTAGGCTAAGAATTAGGATTAGGCCCTTAATGCCAAGGGTCAGGTAACAGTATTAATGGAAGTACTCACAAAAACTAGTTTGAGTGTGTCAAGCTGTGTAATATAAACTGTGTTTTAATTCACTTTTTCACTTTAGTTTATCGTGACTGGACAGTAAACAAAAAAAAAACAAAACAGAGTTGTGGTTGGTCGGAAAATCCTACTTCTTCTTTTGTCATTTTCTTGAAATTAGGGTTCCGGTCATTTTTATTCATAGTAGCCTGTAACTTAAACCCTGTTTTTGTTTCCAAACTGCATGATGATAAGTTCATAAAATGTTCATGTTACATTAAGTTTGTGACAAAAATGAATCGCAAAAAATCCACTCTGTTCCCTATGGTGAGGAATTTTATGAAGAACTAGCTTCTACAGATGGTTGAAAGTGTTGGCTGATGACAGTCTGCAACTTTGACATAGAAAGTGTCTTTCTACAGTCTTTCATTTTTCTGTAAACACACATGAGAAGAAATAGCCTTATGTAAAAGTAATAAAAATAGATTAAAAACTGCTCTGTTGGGGTCTGGGACATACTGCCCAGAGACCTTCTCCTTATCATGGTAACTGACCTCACCTGAACATCATAACAAGTGTAGTCCTGTTGATTAACTGTTGCTAAACTCCACAGCGCCCCAGGTGGTCGACTACATTTATTTTTACTAATACGTGGGCTTATTATCACTTTTATTTATTTTTTTATCAAAAATTGCATTGTGAATATTGTTTCATGATTTTTATCGTGAATATTTCAAATATAAATCATTTCTTTAAATCAGCCATAAAGACATGTATCAAGCCGCATTTTCTGTCTCTACACAGCAGTAACTTACATCACTATTTGCTTAAAATCTTCCGAACCAAATAACATCAGTAATATTTAGCCACCCGCAAAATGTAATTTACAGACAGAAAGCTGCTCTGAGACATTTTTTTTCTGAGATAAAGATGATCAAAAAAAAACAGTTCTTGCATGAGTGAGGGAATTCCAAGTGAAAAGAAACCAATTACAGTCCTTGGAGTTTCTCTTTTGGTCTCGTACAGATGGGAAACGAGTGATAAGCTGCTGCCTGGCAGAAAATGCTTACGCTTATTTCCTCATGTGCAGTTTTAAGGCTAAGAAGAAAACATGTTTGTTGAGAAATTGCTCTTAGAGTTCATGAGAAGTGAGACTTACAGTAACTGCATAATTTTATTGTCCTATTATTGTTGTACTCTAATCTATTGATTGAACTGGAGAATTTGGTTTCCTTTATGGGATCAGTTCCAACTTGAGTAGGGACTGAATTGATTGAATTGTACTTGTCCCCCAAGAAGGTGACATTCCTAGTCTATGACTTATTATATTTATTATTTAAATGGTATTTAAAAATTTTCATTACTAAAAATATATGTCGTACGCACTCTGGCACATGTCCCTTATATATTTCTTTTTGGTCCTTGTATCAAATCCACCAAAGGAATTCGGTCACTTTGTTAACACATTAATAGTAAGATGTTTGAGTCACAGCATCTGTGTAATAATTATACTAGTATGAATAAGAATTATATATAAATATTTATAACATATGGTGTGGTGCAGTGCGTCAGGGTGGCAGTCGTGAAGACTATAACCCAAATGCATTGTTCTTAATATAAGGGGAAAGCAAACTCTTTGTCATTGTGATACACAACACTGCACACGATCATATGTGACTTCTGCATTTAACCCATCACCAAAGTTAACACGGATGTGGGGTGCAGACGGTGCCATGCTCAGTGGACCTTAGTTGTTAGATTCGAACCTGGAACCCTCCAGACCAGGCCTGGGCAATTATACCAACTTGCGGGCCACAGGTGGTACAAAAATTTGAGTCATGGGCCAGGTGAGGATCAGAAAGATTGAGTATTTGCGTAAACTAAGATAAATGATGAGTAAATTATTGAATAATGATTCAGACTAACTTTTGGGGAAATGCTGGCTTTGCATGGAGAAGGTAGAAAGAAAACAATAATATAAATTAAAAGTAAAATTTGGACAAGTTGGGCGTGCCATATTAAAACGTCAAACGGGCCAAATCCGCCCCGCGGGCTTTAGTTTGCCCAGGTCTGCTCCAGACACTAGTCCGGTTCTTTAACCACTTGGCCACCACTGCCCCATGTCCATAATCATAATAATAATAATAATAATAATAATTGATAATTATCATGTCCTACTTGGAGTGGGTTTTGGTGTCAAGGGGTTGCAGGCTGAGGTTTTCCCAAGATTAAACTAAAACCACAGCAGTGAGTAACATACTGTATGTACTTATGGACAGTATGTCATTTCCATGTCGCACTATAGGAACTAAAATACGCAGGTTTACGGAGTTACTCTCTTCTGGAGTCAGCCAATGTTTTTCCCACATTGACGTTCCGTACATGCTCTCATTCATTCATTTCAGCACTAATAAAATGACTTGTTTCCACTCCACGAACTTCACTTGACTCTGACCTTCTCCAAACCCATGTAACCACTGTGTGTTATGTTGGTGCTAAAGTCTATATGTTGACATCCAGCCCTTGCACAAAACACAGACGTTGTATCTCCCTGCTGTAGGTTATAAAAGTATAGTAGTAATAAATGCGTTGAGATATCCCCCCTGTAATCACCATACTGTGCTGTTACTTTGAGGTTCACATAGCAGGTCAGAAAGGAGGGAGGAGCACTGATGTTCTAGATTAGATAGAGCCCCCAGGAGTTCCCTTTGGTCAGTGATGGTGTCAGTGATCACAGCAGCGTAAAGTGGTAGAGGCAACATTTTGTAAAAAAGGAATAAAATATCAAAATCCAAAATAAATAAATGTTTTACTGGAGCTAAACTCCAAAGTGTGAGTTATAAGGATAACAGCTGCCAGAAAGTGACAGTGAAGGAAACTGGAAGGAACATTTGCACAACCACAGACTGATACAGACAAGGAGAGGTCCCGAGGTTACTTTAGTACATTTTACTGCAATGTCAGTTGATTTTCTTTTAACCTGTTTGATCAGGTGCTATATGGATTCATTAGTCCCATTCTCAGATCTGATCAAACCACTGCCATCCCACTTAATTGGCTAATCAACAGGAAATCTATAGCGTTAGAAGGAAAGTTCAATAACCCTTGTTCTCTAGAAGAGCAGAAGTGGCTTCTTTGCAGGGAAAAAGTGTCAGAAGGAAGGAAGGAAGGGAAGGGGGAGCAGGAGTGTGCAGGAGGATGGAGGGTTTGTTGATGACTTGTTTTCCATTGAAAAAAGACAATTAGCTGAGTGAGCACTCCTTCTTCCTCTTTATTGTCTTTTGGAGAAGTATATGTTTCTGTTCAGGGCACTTTTTTTCTGTTTTTCTTCCTGGTGATGTGTTTTGATGACTTGACAACAGCTATCCATTCATTGGATTCATCCAGTTAAAACCGGTTCCTTTGTAATTCATGACGTGGCATGTTGTTAGTGTGGTATAGTTGTTAGTCTGTCTTAAGGCTTCACTTATCAAATAGGTCAAGGTGCCCAATAGGTAGATAGGGATCTACCAGTAGATCTCCAAAGGAGTGTTGGTAGATCCTGAGCGATAACATAAAACAATAATAGTAATAAAACTAGAGATGTAATCCTATTTCAAGATGCTAATCCAGGCATAGGCAAATCGCTTGACTCGCGGGCCACAATTGGTCCTTAATTCGACACAGGGGCCAAGTCCAGAGCAGAAAGATGGTGTGGTTGTTTGAACTAGGATAAGTGGCATGTAAAAGTCATTTATAAAACCAATAATCCTACATTTTTAACACCCTCTATCACAGCATCTACTGCTGAAACACATATAATCATAATATCAATAAATAGTTTAATTTAGACAAGGTTGGCGGGTCGCATTAACAAGCTAAATGGGCCACATCCGGCCCCCGGGCCTTAGTTTGCCCATGTCTGTCATAATCACTGGGCTAAACAGGTTAGACAGTATAACATATGTTATATGGTAATGTATATTATAAGGTATCCAGTTTATATACAGTAGGTAAATATATTTTGAGTTTTCAATTTAGGTTGATCAGTTGGTCATTTGAAAAGTAGCTCACAAGGCAACAAAGTTTGGGCAACTCTGAAAGAACACCTCTAAACCCACCTCAGGACAGTATTACAGATGTACTGTATGTATACTTTAGCATGATGTCAGTCAATATGATGTCAATAGTCTTTCACTAGATTTTTGACGGTCAATTTCTAAAAATGCATGTACGTGCAGCACAGTTTCACAACTCCCCTGTGCGTCATGGTTGCGTCACGTCAAAACTATGACTCCAAACCAACTGATTTCTTCATTTGATTTTAAAATCCCAAAAAACTCAATCACTAATGTGTATAGCAGTTGATTTATTAAAAATAAACAACGCCACAGTCACAATAATGCATTTCTGTTCTCTCATGCTCACAAAATGATTTGTCTAAATTCACACGAATCACAAACCTTCATTTTCATCTTCAAAGAAACCAGGAATCTGTCAATTTGTTCTGTTAGTGCACCATTAAAGGTGACATTTGTGGTTACCTGGGTGTTACCTGAGTGTGTTTGCCTGCAGATCTGTACTTGGTTCTGATCTCAGGTCTGTTGTCATTGGTAACAACACAGAGCAAATTTACACAGCTTGGTCAGATCAGATTATGTTGTGGAGATAATTTCCCCTTGTGGGTGCTTTATAGTCATAATGAGTATTAGATTTAGGGTAAGGACATTAACCATTACACAAAATGTAATGGTTAATGTCAGCCTTGGGGTTTAAGCATTAGATCACGTCCATTTGACATACTCATAACTAATGGAAGAATGTCAATGTCTGGGCTATAAGTGACCAGCACTAACCGAACCTACAACATGAACATAAAAAAGTTCAACAATGCAAAATATCCATCATGAGTTATTGCAATGCACACAAGCTGCCACGGGGGCGCCATTTGGTATGTAGTTCCTCAAATATATTGACTCCCGAGCCACATTGGGTGTTAAAACTTGACATGGTGACCAGGTTAGAAGCAGATAGATGGAGCAAAAGCTCAAATATCAGTTATTGTTAAATAAGTAGTATAATGGACAAGCTCAAAGGGCAGGATTAAAATGCCAAAATTACAACATCTGGGGGCTGGACGGACCTGTTTAGCTTTATAATCCAGCCAATCCAACTAGTCCTTATGATGTTATGGTTTCCTATCATGATTATACTTCTGCCTTCTACTTTTAGGTACTATGCATGATTTTTACATTTATTTTTCGTTTACCTAAGTTCAAGTGAACACTCCATCCATCCGCTCCTCAGCAAGCGTCCAGGGCTGATTAAGAACCAATTGTAGCCCATCAGTGAAAGGGGTTAGCCCATGCCTGGGTTGCTAGAGGCCACTCCACTTGACATTTAATGAGAGTGAATGCAGCCCCTAAACCATAATGTCCCATAAACCCAAACCCTAGATGCTTTGGTCAGCTGATGCAAGAAAGTACAGTCAGAGGACACTTTATTCTAACACATTTAGAAGGCAGACTTGGGTCTGAAGGGCTTCAGGTTTGAATCCACCAGCTCCCAGGTTGCCACTGAGGTGCTCTGAGCATAGCACTGTCTGAACCTACATAACTTTCAGAGGATTCACCACCTACAGGAAGGCTCACAATGTGGAGCAGTGTGATTAGGGTGACAGTGGTGGAGACCGCTGCCCCTCTGACCTGGCAACGTATAGGTGGACGAAGATGAATGAATGTACATCTCCAACATGGGGCAGTTTGGGGCTGTTGGTGGCCTTGTGGTTAAGGCAGCGGACTTTGGTCCGCAAGGCCCCTTATTCGAGTCCCCCTACCGCCAAGTTGCCACTGTGGTCCACTGAGCATAGCATCGTCCTCACTCACATCTCTGCAGGCGCTCAAAGCTGCCCACTGTTCACTGTTGGTGATGGGTTAAATCAGAGGTCACATTTTGTTGTGTGCAGTGGTTTGAATCACAATGACAAGGAGTTTGTTTTCCTTTCCTTTGATCATTATTCTATATTTGTAGTTTAGTTTTTTCAAAGAAACATCTGGCTCTGGACTGCAGAATAATCTTTAGGAAAGTGACATATATCACTTTAAAATTAAAAAAAAAATCAAGCAAAAACTTTAATGAAAGAATTTGAGGGAGAATTAAAAGAGACACCAGTTGATATTGTGTGGGCTGACATGAGTGTTGCTTTGTTGTGAAGTGGCAAAGAGGAGGAGAAAAAGGAAGAGGAGGCGGGATCTCGGTCTGCAGCTCTGGACTTTACTGGAAAACGAATGATGTCACTGCTTCACAGACAGGGAGAGCTGAGAGTGGAGAGAGAGAGAGTTGAACAACGGCCACGACAATAGATGTGAGAGGCAGAGACATGACATAATAGCATGAGGGGAGAAGGCCACATCTGGCTCTGTGGACAAAGACTTCAGCTGCAGTTGAGGAAGACACAGCTACGTGTTTAATCTGAGATGACCCGACGTGTCCTTGATCCGTCACTGTTGTCTTTTATTAGGACACTCAGCAACTAAGTGCATGCTTTCTGTTTTTAAAAGATCTGGTTTAATTCTTTCTCAAGTTTATTGAGTTACAACTGACGGGTATAAAAATTCATAACATCAAGTTTCTGCTTCTGGATCCTGTTGAAGCTAAAAAAGAGGAGAAAAAAAAACACTGATTGTGGTAAAAGTACTCTGTCTCCTAAAGCACACAAAGCTTTAGAAAAACTCACATACACGACAGCAGAAAATGCACTTTTTTTTTTCCTTTTGTTCCGTCAGTTTTCAGCAGACGGGAAAAGCAGCATGTTTTTTTTTCATCTGAATTATAAAGTCACTCTTTCTCACAAAGTCGATCCAAGAGGGAGCTGTTGCATCACACTCTGTGAGCCACAGTGGATCTGCTGAGCTTCTGACGTTACCGAAAACTTTTTCCCTTTCTTTTTGCACCTCACCTACTCCCACAAGAGATAGTAGTCTTTCATGTTAATCTCCCACCACTGGTTAGTGTCAGTGACACTAACCATGCATGCACCACCTCCCTTGTATAAGTTGTGCTGTCCTTTATAACTTACTTTTATTTGTACCTTTACTTAATTCTATTGGGATTTCCCTTTTTGTTTTTCCTCTTTTGAATATCATTGTTCTCCTTGACCAAAGAGACTCCTCAGCCAGTCAGGTATGAGGAGGACAGCCTTGCTGGAGTCAGGAGACTGGAGGCAGGAAGTGGGAGATTTCCTGGAATGTGTGTTCTCCCCACACTGGTGCAATAACAGAGTTAGCAGTGCTTCTCCTGTTTTTGCCCCCCCACCTCCTCCTGCTTTGTCTGAATGATGTTGCAAACCGTTTTGTGGAACGGAGGAAGAATTAGGAGCCAGTCTGTAGGAAGTCCCATCACTTCAACCATTTATAAACATCAGAAAAACCACCTTGACCTCATCAAGGGCTTTCCTAAAGTGTGGTTGCGTCACTTGTCTTCCAAGAGGAAGGAAAACCTGGAGTGAGGATTGTCCTGCAGGAATATGGTGATCTTGGTCACACCCTGCCAAACAACGGAATAATAGGTTGACATCAGTCCAACTCTAGGACATCTTGAATTCTGCTGAAGATGGCTGCGCCGATGTTTGTGCAGGGTACACTGTAAGGTGAACCCTATAATCATTTCATCTCACTCTGACTGAGTTATGTTAAGGTTAAAAGTAAAGAAATATTGCGAATAAACACTCTCCATACTTGAGAGGTGACGCATTTAATGCAGAACTAGCTTCTTCAGGGTGCAATAAAAAAATATATTATGACAAAGTTTTGCTGTTTACACTAAAATATACATGGATATTTGTAATAAAAACTTTATTCAGCAATTTCAACATGAGAATTTTCTGTTTTGTGGCTCATCATAAACAATTATTTTTTTCATTTTGCCAGAGGCAGCCAGACTCTCATTTGTAAAATATTTTAACAAGAATTACTGGTTAAACTTTTTCTTCTTTTTCTTTCTGCTTGCTACAGCAAGTCAACATTTTTCATCTCCCCCTGTCGTCTGTATCTTCTACTCTACCTCCAACTACCTCCCTCACTGCATCCATCAATCTCCTCTTTGGCCTTCCTATATGTCTCCTACCTGATAGCTTCATCTCTAGGACCATTCTTATTACCTCATTTCTGAGCCTGTCCTTGAAGCATCCATCATGGCTGGTCTCACAACTGTCCTGTAAACCTCTTCCTTCACCTCAGCTGACTCTCTTCTATCACAAATCACTCCTGACTTTTCTCTCCAGTTGTTCCATCCTGACTGTACTATATCCTTCGGTTCTCTTCCACAATCTCCACTGTTCTAAACAGTATTACTGGTTAAACTATTAAAAGAAATCTAAATATTATCTCTATGTTCAACACTAACTTTAACTTGCTGACAGCTAACATTTTGCAACAGTAGAGTAGAATGGGAGAAATAAACAACAGAACATTCAAGTCTTTTTCCATCACCTACTGGTGTTACAGAACAGGTATAGACCCGAGCACTGACTGTGGCTTACCTCATCTAACTAATATTTTTAGTGTGACAGAAAGTTTGCCCAAGAAAATATGCAAACTTGATGTTTGATATATTTTTATATTAAATATTATGTATAAATATCTATAAATATCTAATGTATTTGCATTTCCTTTCATGGAAACATGGTGTTCATTTGACATCTAGTCAAGTTGTATGTGAGTCCTGAACCAAAATGAGTTTGAAAGCCCTAGCGTCAGATATATGCAGGTGTTAATTGTCTTGACAGAGGCCTGTGCCTAAAAGATGTTAGTTGATAATGATAAGTTATATTATTTTAATATGGAGCATTCCTCCATCTCTCCTCTAGGATATTTTTTCTTGGATGTCTTCGTAGGATATTTTCTCAGTTCTCGCTTCTCAGATTTGTCCATATGCAGGGATTATTTATATTTTATGCTTTTTTTATCACATTATTTGAAATGTCCAACTAAAGGGAAACAGCTTTCAAGGAAATTACCTGTAAAAATACCCAATATTATTACTGTAAATTATAATTCCTTATTATTAACAGTATTATCATCTAGATTGCCCAAATTCACTTACATGTTTAATGGTGCAGCCGTCTATTTGTCAGACATATTGTCTGACCTGTGAGACTTGACATCAATCCTGCTGTGGGACGAACACTCCCATCTCGCTGGGACAGATCTGGAGGTCATACAAGGCCACAACCTTCCCACTGCCCCTGTGGGCTTCGTGGAGCTCCAGAGACCCCAGTGAACAGCAGGGTAACTCCGCCTGGGAACTGGAGCCTGTCCAGATGGACTGAATGATAAATGGACAGCATGAAGGAGACAAACTGAACCAGCTCTGTGATAGTTGTTGAGAAACCTCTTTCCTGACCCTTCAGCGGTCTGAGGTAATACTGTCAGAAGAGTGACGTCGGGGTTACGTGTTGGTGCAGTTGACTTCGTGTATCACAAACATCACAAATCACATGGGCCCGCAGGCAACTGCAGAATATTACCACCTACTGTACCGAGAATCAAAGAAAGTTCTCATTGTCTCCTCTTGGAATTCCTCACTTTTGACTCTTTGTTTCGCATCCTGAAATGTAAATGTGTGACTTACTGCTTGTTCACTGCTGATATATATTTATGATTCAACATTGTGCAGAAATGGGAGCCCAGCAGTGTGGGCCTGATTCATATCCCTCTCTTTACTCACACCAGTGGGCTGTATGTCTTGTGTGGGCTCATTCACAGTGGAAGAGTATTGTCCTGTCTCACACACTCGGCTCATTCTACTCTGCTGTCTTTGACAATACACAGTAGCAGTGACGGCATCTGAATCCTTCCTTGTATTGTCCCATGTCCCTGTTGGACTTTGGCTGCTTATACACAAAATGGTCTCTGACTGAATGTCAACACCCAAGATCTGTATACGGGGTGTCAAACTTTTTTTGCTTGTGGCACCATTTTAACAAAATTTCTAAAGACCCTTAAAACTTTTTTATTTCCTGGAACTAGTTTTTCATGTTGTCGCACATTAGCCATATTACCACACAAAAGAAACATATTTTAAATATTTCTTTTCTATTTTTCTATTGATTTCTGGACATTTCAGGCTATGTCATTTGGTTACGAACCAAAGGTTGACATACACTAGCTCCTCATCTTCATCCACTGATCCATTACTGGTCCTTGGGGGGGCAGAAGTCTCCACAACTGCCACACACATCACACTGCCCCCTACTGGTACCTTCCTGTGGGTGGTGAGCCCACTGGAAGTTATGTGGGTCAGGACTGTGCTTTGCTCAGAGCACCTCAGTGGCAACATGGCAGCTGGTGGATTAGAATCCACAAGCCCCTTGGACCCAAATCTGCATCTGATATGTATTTTGTATTCCCAATTTAATTTGTACATAATACCTTTAAATCAACCTATTAAAAGTTCTTCTATGTCTCCTGTAGCTCAGTGTGCAGGGATTTAATTTGATACTCAGAACCTGATAGACAAATATCAGGTTGAAACCTGCCAAGTCATGCACCAAACAGCAAGTCAGGGGTATATCCATTTATTTAGCAATAGTACGGTCATGTTAAAACTTAAATATTTCAACACACACTCTGTAACAGTGAACATTTCAGATTTTGTTTATTCTTTAGTTGCGCTGCATTAGTGTGTCAGCATTATCCTATTATTGTTTTTACAAGATGAGACTTTTTATGTCTCCTCTACTTTCGTTTTGTCTCTACCTGCGTTTCTTCAGGTTATTTTATATTGTCACCTTATCTATTGAACCTAGACCTTTTATCATTCTTCCTGGTACATACCGTATACCTGGAAAATCCCACACAGAGGGAGAAATATCAAATGAAATACATAATTATGTTTGTTTGTTCAGTAACAGTGGTTCTCAACTGTTACACTGTCCCAGCAAAGACCTGCAAACCACTATAATTAATGTTTGTAGACTATAATTTATTACTTTGTACTAATATGTTTCTCACTGTAGTGGTTTTCATCATGCTGGTGGTTTCAAAACTTTGGTCTTCGGGCCACATACAACCTACTTAGATGGTAGTTGGGCCAGAACAGTGAAATTGAGCCAAAATGAATGAGTTATTAGCGAAAGTTTCTGCTTTGTTTTCATGCAAAGAGTGACAGTTATATTAGTTATTCATTCTTCTTTTCATTATTTTTATTATTATTATAAGGGACTTTGCGTTTGCCCAGAGACAATGTCTCTGTCATTGGTGCGAAGACTGCTACCCCATGACCCAATAATGGCTAAGCGGTAAAGATAATTAAATAATAATTTTATAACAATATTATGAACTTGTATTTATGTTTTTTCACTTTTTATGGTGCAATACTACACAGCTATTGTTGGAGGATCACTACATTTTGAAAATAAAACATATTTTAGACTAGTTATGAAACATTTTCTGATTAATTGAATAAGTAATATGACTAGATTCTTTTATAATTGAGTAAATGAATAAAAATGAAGAACCAAAGTGCTCCCCGGGGTTGGGAACCCTGCCATAGTGGACCAGTTTTGGCCTGCTGGCCCTAAGTTTGACCCACTGTCTTAAATGGCCTGTAATTCATTTTTCTGTCTGGGATAATGACCTAAAATGCTGCTTTTCTGTTTGGGCTTAGTTTGTTAAAACTGAATAAACACGTGTTTTTTAAGTTTACAGGATGGAGATTAATGAGTCCGCGTTGCGTAAACTGATCACAGGTCCACGTCATTTCGCGGTTGTTGTTCACAGTCCGATGGGAGCGGGACAGAAGGAGGAGGAGGAGGAGTTCAGACGGGACTGTTGTGAGTGGGAGGGAAGTGGGGAGGTCTCTGGGCTTGTTTCCCTGGAATAGTGGATGGGACTCGTTCACTTACAGCAACACATCCATACAAAGAGAGGACGAACTGTGGAGTTTATGGGAAACCGGTTCGGAGCTAACGGCTGCCAGGGCGAGTGTGTGTGTGGAGCGAGCCCGGGAATAAGACGACCCTGAAACGGCTTTCAGTTTTCTTCTTCTTTTTTTACTTTTTCCTTTCTTTTTCTATGTGGGGATTATTTTTCGAGCTCTGATGCTGCCTCTGTGTCATGAAGGAAACGCTCACCATGAAGTTTGGCTGGAAAACTAAAATGGTAAAATACCTTTTAGGAGTTAAACCCAACTTGGTCGTTCAGTCGTTGTTGGCTTTGTGGTGTTGGGGGAGAGTGGAGGGAGAGAGAGCGGGGCAGACACTGAGGGTCAAACCGAGCTGAACAAACTCAACTTTAAAATCGCTTTTAGGTACATTGCAGCGAGGCTGTGAGGAGAAATATCCCGCTAAAAGTCTCTTTAACGGAACTCAACTTGTGTAAATAAAAAGGGGGAGAGAGAACAACACGACCCCCCGGCCCACCCCCAGCCCTCCTCTGTCTCCCCACAGTTCACAGCTGCGTCCTGCGGAGAAAAGCTCCAAAGCCAACACTACAGACTCCGATTCACTGCTGTTGTTGTTGTGGTGCATTGTTTAACACACAGGGCAAAGGCGGACTGATGGTTAAAGAGGGGGGAGAGAGTGAGAAAGAGACCCTCCAGTCCAGGGCTGTCAAAAATAAATAGAAACCAAGACAAAACGTGGGTTAAACTTAATATTTATTGATAAATTGACGGTTGGTGCATCTTTGTCATTCGTCTAGATATGTAATGTAGAATTCTTCAAAGTTAAACTTAATTCTGGGTCAACATTAAATATGTGTAACAACCAAAACTGAGTGTTATAAATATATGAGACACAGAATTTGATATAAATTTGGTATTTATAATGTGGTATTTTTTTTATCTTAAATCTCTTTATCTGAAGCCTTTCTGGTGACTTTTTAATCTATTTTTTTTTCACATGCCCACAACAACAACAACAAAAAACCTTAAATGTATGTGTTGGAACAATTGCCATACACTACTAATCCTTTCAGTAGTATTTGCCAAAACTACGGCTCGGGGGCTGGGTGCAACCCTTTTGATTTTTAATTTGGCCCACCTAACTTGTTCAAATTAATTAATTTTTTTTTAATTTTATGTATATACATATACATTTGCCCTTTTTTTCTGCAACGCTATCAATTATCCAATAGATGATGTAGAAAAGGTTAAAATTGTACATAACGCACCAGGCAAGAGCCACAATTGGTTCAAAGATTGGACCCACTGCCAGGTTAGGGCCAGATACATCTTTTCTCGGCCTCAAGGCTAAGATCGAGTGCAGTGTCTGTTCTTATAAATGAACAATCTGATACATACCCTACTTGTGGATCATACATTAGATAGATTTTTGAACAGGGGAGATGGAATAGGATCTTGCTGTAATCACTCCATGCATTTGCCCGGCATTGTGGTACTTCTGGGAGTGGTGCCCCCTCCAAAGGACACTCCAGACGGATTAATATAATTCTATCTATCATTCTAGAGACAGTGTTTGTGCAAATGAAGATAAATGGCATGTAAAAATCATGCACCAAGGTTAAAATATTAAAAAAAAATTGATATTGCTTTGAGCCTTCTCTATACCATTGATTGAGGAAAATACAGTCTTTGCAAGGAGAAGACAAAAATGCAATCACAATACAACCCAGTTATACAATTTGGACAAGTGTGGCTTGTTTGGATTACAGAACTCAACGGTCCATTTCTGGCTCATTCAGCTTTAAGTTTGTCCATGCCTCAACCATCTGCCCTTGGCCTGGCCCACGTAACATTTTAGGACCCATAAGTCAGAAACTTTGCAGATGCCCGAAAATTATATTGTTGGCCAAATTTAGCCCTCGGGCCTTAGTTTGATTCATGTGCTCTAGTCTGTCCTCCGTCTGTACAGTTTATCTCAGACATAAACATGTCATGCATCCAGACCCTCACTCTTTTACAGTGACTCTAATGGACCAATAGAACAAAGTCTGTAAACTTTTACAGCTGCATGAACCACAGGTTGAGTTCCAGCTTATGGTCAATTATGGATCACAAAAAAATGATAAAATTTGGTGTTTTATACGTTAGGTCCATGATCCTTTTTATATTTAAATTCACTTTATTATCCAAGGGGCAGTAGCTCTGGGGTGGTCAGCTACTTCTCCGAGGCCAGTTGAGGACATCACTGTTTGGCACGGGTAAAAAAAAATCACTGCGATTCTTATCAACAAGGCAGACATTTGTTGCATTGTGTCAGCAGAAGAGTTTTGTATTTTTTAAGTAGTTCTGTCAAACATTTTCAGCTGTGTGGCTGACGACACGCAGATGGTTGTTTCTGTGTGTGTGACTCAGCAGCTCAGACCTAACAGGACCAACACTGAAATCTTCAGCTATTGTTTTGAGAATGTGTGCGTGTTTTTGAACCGACTGCACATGTTGTGCACTGATGTATTTTTCTGCCTCCACGGCCTGTGTGTGTTTGGCTAAACAGCCTGTTTAACACTACAAAAACTACTGGATGCTGCAGATTTATTTGAGACAAATACAACTTTCTAAATACCCATAAAAAATGCTTAAAGAATCTTGGAAAAAATGTCTCTGCCTCTCACTGTGTCCCCGCAGTTTGTGGTCTTTTATGCTCTGCTTTTTAATTAACTTTTTTATAATGTATTTCATCTTCGATTTAGCTTGTTATTACTCTCCAAGTAAGACAGAAAGAGGACGACCATGTCTTTAAGTCTTCTCTTATGAATTAGTTTATGAATTAGGCCAGTGATCCCCAAACCTTTTTTCGGACCGGTTAAATGTCTCATACTAATTTCGCAACTAACTAGTTGCGGTAAATTTGTGGAGTTCCTAAATATTTTACTACCTATAAAATCTTCCGACGTGAACTGTGTATGGGGACAAGGATTTCTCAAGTGCACACAGCCTATAACTTTCTGTTACCAGAAAGGTTAGAATCTTGTATCAATGACTCTGCGTTATTTTGAGTTCATTGTTGTTGACTACACTGAGAAAATATTTTTATTATCAAACATAGTTGCAATATTTATGATGGAATCCTAGCCATTCAATTGTTAAGTTCTTTTGTTGACATGGGTATGGATCAAGTTTAAGTTATAGCCAAATGGGGCCAAAAGGAAACCAATTCACCCACGGACCAGTACCAGTCCAGCAGTTGGGGACCACTTGTTTAGAGTACAAAGCCTCAAAGGTACAGATTCATGACAAAGCCCTATTTGTCTTTTCAATTAGATGTAATTTACACATATAGAACCGTTAAGAAGTAGGATTTCACTTTGTAACTTGTTTTTCTGGGAAACTGAATAATGGGATGGGAAAAAGCAGTAGAATGAAGATGGGGAGAGACCCATTTACTGTGAGAGTGAGAATGTGTCTTTCAATTCTGGAAGAGCCTTCACATTTCTTTTTTTGTTTTCTTTTTCCTTGCAGAGCTCTGTGCAGGACTGGGGGGAGGAAGTTGAGGAAGGAGCCATCTACAATGTGACACTGAAGAGGGTTCAAATCCAACAGGCCGCCAACAAGGGAGCGAGATGGCTGGGGGTGAGTCGACCCAGAGGAGAGAACAATCTCTAATATAGGAGAATTTATTAAGACCAGTTCATTTATAAAACCCTCCACTTCTCAGTGATTTTAATCCTTCAGAGCTTAGAACCAGGAAAAAAAACCTAATTACTGTTGTTTTCTGCCGACTCTATCATTTTGCACAGCCTTTATCTTTTAATATGACGTTGGTATTGTTTTACCATGTGAACGAAAAGCGTCTGTGTTTGGACAACAGTTACTGAATAAGAAATCAGCACTTGCACCAGAGCTGGGGTGTTTAGCCAAAGCATGTGATTTCCTGAGTTCTCCAGCTGCCAGATAAAAAAGAGCGGCTGCTCGTTCCGATGTGAAGAAGTGGCTTCATTGAAGTCCTGACAAAAATGGAAGTTTTTTTTTTCAAGATTTTCCCTTGGCATGGATTTTTGTGAGTGAATTTGAAGCCATAGCATAAAAGGATGTGAAATTTTTGTGACTTTTTCCCAGTAGTGAGTACAAAAACACATGAATCCAGTCTGACAGAAACTTACAAGTTTTATTTGTTTACACTAAGAAACCTTTCTTGTGTGTTTGCGTCTAGCGTGGGAGTCAGTGACAGACTGGCACATGTATACATAACAACGCTTTTACGCTAAGACCATAATGATGCACTGACAAGGACATTGGCTGCCAACCATAATTTAGAGCTAATTAATACAACATGACTGCAATCTGCTGCAAAATATAGGGAACAATCCCAGATGCGTATTTACACCAAACCCACAATCAATGAAAGACTGTAATTGGAATCTGTTGGATTAAAGGACTACACTCTGAGTATTGTTCACATTGTGTGTTATAATCAGTGGGTGGTGTTTGCAGAACGGTAGATTTCACTGTTTTGCAAACTCCAGCTCTTGGTGTTGGTGAGGATGATGACCTCATCCAGATAAATGATCAGGGTTTTCTTGTGTTCACTGAACTGTTATCAGACGGGTCGTGGGGGGAACTTGGTTCTGGCTGCTTTACTCCCCTCTGTCTGGAGAGAGTGGGGGAGGGGCGGGCTGTGATTAAAAGCAGATTGGAGCGTATCCTGTTGTAAGGTTCACTTCACCCTCTCTTTCTTTCTCTCTTTTTGAGTTTGTATCTTCATTTCTAATAGGTGGCCATCCATACAGGTGGAAAATATAGGTCAAATATATGGCAGGAAATTATATACAGACAAAAACTCAACTTACGAAAAGCTCAGCAACATAAATGAATGGAATTTTTATTTAGACGCTCGATTGTATAACTCTTTAACTCAGGGGTCTCAAACTCGCAGCCCGTGGGCCATTTGCGGCCCGTGGAACAATACTTTACGGCCCCCACCTTGGTGTGAAAGTTGAATTTCTAATAATATTTTATAGCATCCTAAGGTTCTTAAAACTCTGATCCACAGACTCCTTCTGGTTCAGTGTTGCATTACACAGAATCTATGGGAAACATATTTTTTATATATTTTTTTATTTTGTATTGAACACTGAAAGTGCTATAACTGATCTTTATATTTTTTAAATAATAAGACTTTACTTTATTAAACACTGGGTGTTTTTAGTGTACCTGAAGCTATACATATGTACTTTTAGCAAATTTGTTAATGTTAATAACATGCACATTAATGAAGATAATACACACCTCTGTTTTGAAACACCACCCACTTATAGTTGTTTATTTATTCGTTTTAGTAGTCATGCAATTTGTCTTTCTATATGATAGTTTTTTTTTACAACGTTGTGAAATATAACAAAAATGAATGAAATTTTAGTTTATTCTAAATCTAACAGCACTATAGTGCAGATAAGTTAAAATATTTTACATAATCTACAACAAACCCTGTCCCACCTGGAATAATAATAAAATAAAGGCCTATTTCATTGACGCCATTTAACAAAGTGTACATTTTCACAAGTTACACATAATTAATCAAAAAATTCTAACACTCATAATGTTCTTTGGGTCTAAGGGACTGGGTGGCGGATAATATGCTTTTGTCTTTATCCCAACCTTTCCTCATGTTCCGATTTGGGGACAATGCAGAGGAAGTAGGGTCTCAGAAAATGTGAAGGATAACAGGAGGGTTGAAATCATTTGAAAAGAAAAAAAAGTATTTGCACTTTAATAAAGTTGTTATTATTAATACTGATGCTAGAATTCATTTTAATTAGACCTTCCTGTTATCTCTTCCTAAACTCCTGTCCTCCCTTATGAGTCTTGGGTCATTTTTTTCCATCTTGGATGTTTACATCCCATATACATGTCAAATAAATCCTAAACTTGCCCCACAACCTTATCTCCTCCTAAAATACCTCTCTCAGTATTGTCATGTGCAGCCCACTGTAAATGAAACATGATGTTTGTCTTTGCCCCATGAGATCAGTCCAATGTTTCCTTCCTATGATTTCAATAGTTGGGAGGTTGCCTTTTGTTTGGCTTCAGAATGTATTCAAACACAAGGCTAATAATAAAACACAGATAAGATTTTTGACAAACTGTCAAACATGAATTTTCCACAGTCTAACAGTGTAACATTGTGTGTTGTTTAAAGGCGGAGGGTGATCGTCTTCCTCCCGGCCACACGGTGAGCCAACTGGAGACCTGCAAGATTCGCAGCATACGTGCAGGGACGCTGGAGCGTCTGGTGGAGACCTTGTTGACGGCGTTTGGAGACAATGATCTCACGTACACCTCAATCTTTCTGTCCACCTACAGAGCTTTCACCAGTACACAGACTGTACTGCAGCTTTTATTAGACAGGTATGTCGAAATAAAGTGTCTCAAAGTGGCAATGATTACAAATTTGATATCATTAAAAACTTTTTTAATGATAATGGTTTTTTTTTTTCCGTCCCAGTTATGGATGTATGGAAGATGGAAGCTCAGACAAGAGTCCCGGCTCTGAAACCAGTGGAGCCATCAGAAAGTTAGTGACATTTTAACATAAACATTTTTAAAGAAACAGCAGCGTTTTTTTTTTATCATATGACATATTTAACATTTACCTATGGAGTACAAAAAACTCAGGAAAATGTCATCATGATTCTTAAATGCTTAGAAAAAGTGACTACATCAAACGAAAAAGTTAACTACACCAGCTTAAATCTTTTTGTCACATTTCCTTTTAGTAGATTAGTCTAGCCTTGGTAAAGACAGCCTTATGCATAGTTACTTCAAAATGTGCTATAATAATAAAGAAAAGATTGTATCAATGCACAGATATTGCATTATATACTAGTTCACAGCGCAGTTTTTGTATATCTAGTGGACAGTCACTGAACATATTCGATGCAATCGTATTTGTTAATGAAAAAATCAGAGTTTTACCCAGATAACATATGCACCAGTTTAATGTGTGTACAGTACAAACTGGAACAACACAGTTATTTTAATATGGTATTTATTTCACTCTCAGGTCAAGTAAGTTGAGCAAAGTAGCCTAATAACAAGATAAAGACTTTATCCTTTTCCTTGAATCTAACATTTTGACATTTTCCCACAAATTGACCATTTAGTACCTGTTATGATCCTCATACATTCATTACCGGTCACAGGGGAAGCACTCTCCATGAGTACCACCCAAATCACACTGCACCTAGTACGGTTTTATTGCAGTTTACTCAATGTGTTGGTATCTGAAATGTCTCCTCAGTGCTCTGGCCTCCATACTATGTGCTTGGCTTGACCAGTGTCCTGAAGACTTCCATGAGCCACCTAACTACACCTGTCTGCATCGACTGTTGGACTACCTGCACAAATCCATGCCCGGGTCAGAGGCTCTCAGAAGGGCTGAGAGTCTTCTAGAACAAATGCAGAACCAGGCCAGCATGGATGAAACTGATGGTACTACACACGAGACCTTTTCACAGTCATTTTTAAGTTATTACTGTACTGTATTTTTAATTTAACCTACAATTATGTTTTTCTTGCCGTTAGGTGCTTTTCACAGCACCAGTTCATTCTGCTCAGGAGAAGAGTTTAAAGTTGACAGTGACGTACAAGAAAACTTCCTGTCTTTTGATGCAGACTTGGTGGCTGAGCAGCTGACATATATGGACGCTGTAAGTAGAAATGAATAACAGTTTTATAAATATAAATTTTATATCTGTATGTCTTGTGTATGTTGTACAGTATGTATGATTCATTTGTAATACTGGCTCAAAAATACCGGGGAAGTAGAAAGATTACAATACAATACAAAATTGAGAAACCAATAGTTTCCCAATAAGATGAAATAGCCAAGACTTATGTGAAACTAAGTCTTATTCAATAATATCAGCAGCTAAAATCTAGCTATTAGGTTGGTAGTTGGTAGAAAATGAAAATAAAATGCACAGTCCCAGTACACAGTATTGCTACATATAAGATATCTCTGCCATGTGTACTTATAAGTACAAACATCCTAAAGGGTATAAAATATAAAAAGAATTGTAAAAAAAAAAAACATGCGAAAATAGTGAATATCCTTGCTAGTCACAGTGTTTCTGCAGTGTTGTCATGCCAACGGTGGCTTGTTTTTTTGGGCTGCAGCTGCTGTTTAAAAAGGTTGTGCCTCACCACTGCCTGGGCTCCATCTGGTCTCAGAGGGATAAGAAGGAAAACAAGGACAGCGCCCCCACCATCCGTGCCACCATCACTCAGTTCAATGCTGTGGCAGCATGTGTGGTCAGCACGGTGCTCAAACACAAACAGATCAGACCGCATGTCCGGGCCAGAATCATCCAGCGCTGGATAGACATCGCTCAGGTCGGTTGAAACAAACAAAAGAACTCACAAATGTTCCACTGCAGCACAGCCTTAACTTTGTGTTGATCTAACAGGAGTGTCGAATCCGCAAGAATTTCTCATCTCTGCGCGCCATTGTGTCGGCGCTGCAGTCAAACCCACTCTACAGACTGAAGAGGGCATGGGCCTGTGTACACAAGTGAGTCTCCTGACTCTGAACTTCACTGCTAAATCTGTCTGTTTTTGTTGCGCAAATTAATAACAATAATCTGTGCTTAACACACAGAGACAGCATGCAGACGTTTGAGGAACTGTCAGACATTTTCTCAGATCACAACAACTACCTGACCAGCAGAGAGCTGCTCATGAGGGTGAGTATATTTATGTTATTTAGCAATGTCCTTTGGGTGGTTATGTATGGAATAATAATAAAATCTTTGCCAAAATATTTCCAGAAATAAAAACATATTTTAAAGATAAATTAGATAATTTACTGTGTTTCCTAGTGTTAAGGTTAACTTCTGGAAAAGTCAATAAACAATGTTCTCTGTGTCAAGTTTTTGAGGTTTTTTATTCAGTCATTTAATTCATTTATTGCACGTTCGTCAAACTCAAGGCCCCACCGGGCCCAATCTAGCCCATTATATAATTTTTTTGCGGCCCACTTGAACTTCACATTGTTGTCTTAGCAGTCTGTCCCAATTCTTCACTTCTGGTTGAATTATCATCACTGCAAGACTAAAAATGCTGATCCTGCTTGGCCCACGACTAAGTCTGGGTTTTATATTTCAGCATCTTGAGTGATTGATTTTGACTGTAATTTGATTGTAATTTTCAAATCTAAACTATGCATTTTTAAGTTTTTTATGACTTAACCAAACGTGATATCAAAACAATAATTAAAAAAAGTTTTAAATTCAATGAATGTTCCTTTCCTTCCTTTTCTTCCCTTAAATAATATATCTGTGTTTCTGTTAAAGTTCATCGTCCATGATAATAGATGAAGAGTACGATCCTAAAAAAAATAATCTAGTCTTTTTTAAAATATAAAGGTTTTTCTAGAGATTATTTATATATAAACCCTAGTTGTTTTTCTTGACACTCTTGAACTGAAGCCACGTCTCCATTTGCTCCCTAGGAGGGAACGTCAAAGTTTGCCAGTCCAGAGAGTTGTGCCAAGGAGCATCAGAAACGCACCCAAAAAAGACTGCAGCTGCAGAGGGAGATGGTGAGACGCAGACTAAACCAGCATTCACCAGACAAATGGAAATTTTGATATGTCACCGTAACTGAACCGAGGATTTGTAAAACTTCAAACAACACGTAGCGCCTAAGTGAAGTACTCTAAAGTACAGCCTTGATCCTGAACATTCTTAACTTTGTTTACTGCGTTACAGTAATGCATTTGGGTTTTACAAACTGTCCCTCGGCATCTGTAAGGAATAAATCAGTTCTTTTACGGCATCTCGTTGATTTCCTCGGTTATAACTGTATTTGAACATGTCTGGTTCCACAGGGAGCGATGCAAGGAACAATACCATACTTGGGAACTTTTCTGACTGACCTCACCATGTTGGATACAGCCCTGCCCGACCTAGCCGAGGTAAATATAAGCCACATAATAACCACATCAGCATACGTCAAAAGATCAAAGTAAAATCTTGAAACGAACCTGAAAACAGGATAAACACATATTTTACACAACTTTGATTTTTATCATGACATTACTATTTACAGTGTTCTCAAACTATGATATTCTATGATTATGTCACCATCTCCCATCATTTACTAAGAAAGTGTTGTTATAACTCTTACACAAGTTGGTGAGTTGAGTGGAGAATATGGCAATAGGCACTGAATACGATTTTGTTGATATTTGTTGGTTGTAAAACTTAAATTCAACTGTCCTGCACAAGCTCCTTTTTGTTTGCTTTTTGTACTTTTCTGCCATTTTTGGCTCTTGGATGTTTTATGTTCTAGATCAGTGCTGCCCAATAGGTAGATTGGGAACTACCAGTAGATCTCCAAAGGAGTGTTGGTAGATCCTGAGCAATAACATAAAATAAAGTGTAGTAATAAAAACTTGAGATGTAATTTTATTTCAAGATGATAATCACAAGGCTATAGTGAGAATCATATACTGAAGATAGTATGACATATATGTTATATGTAAAGTAGAGAGTAAAATACCCGGTTTATATGGGTAAATATAATTAGAGTTTTCAATCTCGGTAGATCACTTCAGCCTGGTTTTTTTATTATCATTATTATTACTACTACCATGTCTGGAACAATTGTGTAAGTTTGTTTTTGTGTGTGTTTTCTCCAGGGTGGACTTATCAATTTTGAAAAGAGACGCAGGGTGAGTTCCACCAACATGTTCCACCTCATCACTTTACAAAAGAATTACCTTTGCTGACATGTGACCCACATTTTTTCCTTGTTCTCTCTCTGAAGGAATTTGAGGTGATAGCTCAGATCAAGCTGCTGCAGTCGGCCTGTAACAGCTACTGTCTGACTCCAGAACCCACGTTTCTACACTGGTTCAAGGTCCAGCCTCAGCTGAGTGAAGAGGAAAGGTACGCAGTGGCCTTTTACATCACTGTGCTCTTTTCCATTAGATAACAAGAAAAATAATGTAAAATGTTACAGTCTGTTGAATCCATTAGAGAAAGCTCAGAAGGCTTTGTCTTTTTTTTCTCGACTGTCTTCTTCTTTCTTTTGCTATTATTCTGTCTTTTTCTAACCCTTAATAGATAAAAAATAAATACAATTATTATTGATATAAAAATGTGCTACAGTTTGGACAGTGAGATAGCTATAATAAATATACATTTTCCATTCTAAATTATATTTTTGTATTGATTGTATTGTATTCTCGTACTCATTCAAATTTTACTTTTGGTCTTAACTATAATATTATTGTAATAAGGATAGTAACAATATATGTTTTTTTTGTATACTGGTGTTGTTATTTGGGTACAATAAAATAAAATAATTTCCGTCACTTGTAGCTACGCGTTGTCCTGTGAGATTGAAGGTCTTGGCGACAGCAGTCCTACATCACCTAAACCACGGAAGAGCATGGTGAAGAGACTCAGTCTGTGAGTATATTCAGAAACAAGCGGCATCAGTAAAAACCTTTTTTTTAATGTAATTTTTATTTGATTACGCCATATTTCATTAACTTTTTCCTTTCAGGCTGTTCCTTGGGCCAGACAGTAACTCTGCCAGTTCTCCAATCAGAGAGTTGCCAAGATCGCCCCCTATTGGGAGCTCTGGGGAAAGCATGGACTCGGTCAGTGTGTCTTCCAGTGACTCCAGCAGCCCATCAGACAGTGAAGTAACTGCCATGACTCACAACTCGGAGTCCCAGAAAAACAAGGTTGGTTCATACATTTATAATAATAAGGAAAAGAATACTTTACTTATACTTTCTTTACTATTTACAACTTACTTGAATTGTGTGAGTTATAGTAATACAATTAATGAGAAAGTAGTAATAATGTGAGTTGGTTTCAATGTAGTGAATGTAGTGCCTGCCTTGCCACCAGAGGGCAGCGAGTTGATGGTTCAATACTCATATCTCTAATGGCCCCTCTTGTACCAACAAGTGAAGCAATTGAGGCACAATGAGACTCTATGATAACTTATATATTGTATATATAATAACTGTAAAATGTACATTTATTTGATCTCATTTTGAAACCAAAATCTTGTGTCTCCAGCTGTCTGGGTCGTCCTCCTGTAATTCCATCCACTCCATGGACACCAGTTCCTCTACAACCAGCGTCTCTGTTACTCTTGCTTCTCCTTCCACCCCTGGTTCTACCTGTGGTCACAGACGCTCAGTCTCCCTCATCCCTCTGTCCCCCACCTCTTCCAGCCCATCTCCAGCGTACAACACTCAGGCTGAGGATGCCTGCATCATCAGAGTGAGCCTGGAGCACGGCAATGGAAATCTCTACAAGAGCATCCTGGTGAGAAGAGCTGAGAATTAAGGTTGAGTTAGAAACACACGCATAGGTCAAAAACCCAGAATTACATTTTTTTTTGTTTTTCTGCTCACCTACCAACAGTTGACTAATCAGGACAAGACACGGGCTGTTGTTTCCAGAGCTATGGCAAAACACAACCTAGAGATGGAGCCAGAGGAAGGATATGAGCTGGTACAGGTCATCTCTGAGGACAAAGGTACAGACTTTGGTTCTGCAAATACAATTTACATTTGTTAAGTGAATGGGAAAAATAAAGTCACTAAGCTGAAATAAATAACTTAACATTTAATTACCCTTTCTAAACAGGGTAACTGAAAACAAAGTTTCAGTGAAAATTATTGGGTTAATGAACTGTGTGAAGCTTAAAATAGCATTGTGAAAAATGAATTGAGCAATAATTCAGTTTTATATTCAATTTATCCTTTTATATACTTGAAATATGAGCCCAAAAATACAGTACTCAAACCTCTTTCATGCATATGCCACACTATTCTCATTTTTATTTGCATTTTTTATATTAAACTCTTAGCAAAAGTTTGCAAACTAGTAAGTGACTGTGTTATCTGTTGGATTAGCATGAATGTAATGACGATCGTTCTATTGAGGTTCGAATTATGTCCACTGATCATAAGAATTGTCTCTAATATTTGTATTATTTACTTTCATTGTTCTGAAGCTCCCGTGACTCATTCGGTCTGTCTTTTCTTTTTTTCCAGAGTTGGTCATCCCAGACAATGCAAATGTCTTTTACGCTATGAACACTTCAGCCAACTTTGACTTCCTGCTGCGAGTGCGAGGCTCAGTGGGTCGACCCATCCAACTGCGAAATCGCTGCAGCACAACATTCCCTCGGGCGCAGCATCGCTCCAGCCTCTCACTCAGACTCAGCAAAGTGACACTGTGACACGGGGCTGATTGTGAACCCGCACTCTGCTCTCCTGCGACAGCGTCCCCAAAACACAGGGACCGAAAGTAAAGATCAGCTGTTGAAAAGTTGAGCTGTGAAAATCTGCGGCGTGTCAGAAATCATCAGGATGGACAGACATGAGTGAACGTTGCATCACAGCTCCTTACACACCTTGTGTTTATATTTCATTGACCCACTGTGGTCTCTTGTCTTACAAAAACTGATTTTTTTTTGCACATACAATGGGAGTGTTTAAAATCCCATCTGCCAACAGTATTCTGATATTGAAGTGTACTTGTCCTGTGATGGCCTAAGGACAAGGAGTGAGGTTTGACGAATGGTGAAACGATGTGGAGTTAGAAAAGACTGAGACGTCAGTCCTTTTACCTTTTAAAGATGACCGGATGACAGTTAACTGAATGATATTAGTGATCTGATTGACCAGAGCTGTAGTGTTGTCTCCTATGAACTTGGACATGTCAACCACATCAGGTTCAAAATGAAGGTCAGGTAGTTTTTATCAATAGCAGTATTTGTAAACATGTGGTTACTTCCAAGTCTGTATCATTTAGGGTTGGTAAGAAGTTCTAAGACGGATTGAAAACTATAATTTGTGAAATGTATGATCAGTGTAAAGAGCTTACACAATTATTTTTATTCATAAAACCAACTGGCTGTTGGTGGCCTAGTGGTTAAGGAAGTGGACTTGACACTGGTCTGTAAGGCCCCCGGTTCGAATCCCCCTACTGCCAAGTTACCCCTGAGGTGCCCTTAGCATGGTCCCTGCACTGCTCCCCTGCTCACTTCGGTGATGGGTTAAATACAGAGGTATAATTTCCTGAAGGTTACTCTTAAGGGATTAATAGAGTTAAAAAAAATAAAAACTTATATGTCTGACTTATGGGTGGGTCACAATAGGCATTGAAATTTTACATTGGGGCCAGAATCAAAAGAAAGAGCATTTTTGTGCACTGTGATAAAAGACACATGAATGTCATGAATTAAGGCTTAAATGCTTTTGAAAAAATACTTTTGAAAATTTTGAAAAAAAGCTGCCATTGCAAAGAAAATCCCAAAAAATAATGATCATTTAAATTTATAGTATGATTTGGACAATATTGGCAGGCCAGAGTAAAATGCCACACAGAGCAGATTACGCCCCTTGGCTGTAGCTTGCCCATGTCTGTGTAAATAGTTGATGACACATAAATGGCGCCCCCACCAGAAGTTTAAGACCCCTGATCTATGACCAAGGTAGTCAAAAGATTGTTTGTAACATAATGGATCAAACTGATTGAAATTTTCACATCTGTCTTGGAACTTTTTTTACTTACCATATATGACAACATCTGCTAAGTGTAGGTTTTGTTTAGGAAAAATAAAAATTTAGTTTAGTTAAGAAAATTAAATAATAAATCAGAGCTTGGGATTTCTGATCAGGCTCTGGTAACATCATATATCCACTGCCCCCTTCAGTGACTGGCATTAGAATACAATGTGTATTTGTACATGGTCCACGGTTCTACCTTAATGTCTGCCTTGTGCACAGTGTGTACAGTATCTTCAGTGTCCTTTCCTATGGTGACCTGTGTGACGAATGCCACCTCCCTGAGCATTCCGATTGGTTTCAGCACTTGGTTTTAACAAGTCCTCCACACACGTTAACGTGGCCTTAACTGCCCTACGTTCAGGGTAAAGAAGATGCAATTTGTGCTGCTGTGCCTACACTGTGTTTATGTGAAAAGAAGAAAGTAAGTACACCAGCAGGAGGGTGACTAAGCAGCAATGGTTGTCTCTAACTGTTGAGTACCTGTACCTCATTGACTTCATTATATGAATTGTAGAATTGCACTTAACAGTTGGTGGAACAAACCAACAGGATGTGAATAAGACAGAGTGAGTCACTCTTTGAAAGTAAATACAAACAAATGTAAGATCAATGTTGTTTTTATACTTTTTTTTAACCAAAATTCAATATTCCAGATAGTATTAATTTTTTAATTGTCATATCTTAGCAATGTGCTAAACATGTCATGCTTGGAATGTCATATTCTTGGCCAATTCACCTATTTAGATAGTAATTTGTCTCATGATAAATCCCATTCCCAGTGACATCAGTTGTTCTCTTCCATTGGATTTTTTAAAATTTTCTCTCCATACATTCACATGGTCATTCTGTCCTGCAAAAATTACACTTCAACAGAGTTCAGTGTTGGTGTTTGAAGTTCTCATGTCTTCAAGCTTTATTTTAAAATGTCTTTTTACTGCCAAAGATTTTACTTCTGCCAGAATAAATAAATTATTATCATGATTATGGTGGTGATCTTTGTCTATCACTTAAACCAGGGATTCTAAACCATTGGGCCCTGGTCCAAAGTTGGGCCGCAAGCGCCCCTTAGAGGGCCGTGAAAATTATAAACTGCGATTATTAGGGGCCCCAGGTCACTCGACACTGAAAAAAATTGGGCCTCGGTGCCAAAAAGGTTAAGAATCCCTGAAACAGTCTTAAACAATCTCATGTGCGATTTGTAGTGTGATGTAGGTAAAGGTGACTTCATCAATGCCGCAGAATGCCAGAATTATATAATCTCCGTAGCAGCCATTTTGATTTAGGGGTTTGCGAAATTACCTACTTTTATGTCAAGCCAGATGGACCAGTACAAACTACTGTATCGGCAGTATCTCCAAGACTGCCATTGAAATCACACTGCACCATACTGTGAGCCCGGCTGTGGAGGGTGAGCCCACTGGAGGTTATGTAGGCTTGAGAGAGTGCTGTCCTCTGAGCACCTCAGTGGCAAACCTGATCCTGTCCATCCTTGTCTCTCCTAGGGAGAACCTCAGCATCTTTAACTCCTCCACCTCCAGCTATGTCTCCTGTCTTCGGTCTAATCCTAGTGTCTCTAATCCATCCGTCATGGGTCGTCTCACAACTGTCCTGTAAACCTTTCCCTTCACCTTAGCTGACTCTCTTCCATCACAGATCACTCCTGACTCTTTTCTCCAGTTGTTCCATCCTGACTGTACTCTATTCCTTTTGATATTTATACTCAAATAAAACACCAAAATTCTGTCTTACGAATCATTCGTTTTCATGCAAAAATAACAACCTGCTGAGTGTGTGCATTTTATTTTTTTTTCTAAATTAATCAGGGCTGTGCTTTTTTTCTGGACAGCGGTGGCCTAGTGGTTAAAGAACCAGCCTTTGGTCCGCAGGGTTTCCTGTTTGAACCCACCAACTGCGAGACTACTACTGAGGCACAGTGATTATGGCACCTTCACCACATACAGCTCCTTGGGAACTCAAGGGGAGGAAGAAATGAAAGAAAACTCTTTGTCATTGTAGTACACACTAATGCCAACAACAAAGTGTAACCTGTGGATTTAACCCTTCACCAAAGTGAACAGTGGGCAGCTTTGAGCGCCATGGAGCTGTGAGTGGGGACGGTTCCATGCTCAGTGCTTTTTTTTACATTTTCACGAGTATACTGATTTATTATTTTTTACTCACTTGTTCACCTCTAATTTATGTCATTTTTCTTTCTTCATGTCGCTGTCTTATTTTGCTGTCACTCCGTGTGTCTGATGGTTTTTGGTCAAAGGTGGTTTGGACCGTAAATCAGGCTCCGCCCTCGTCGTCCTCGTCTCGGAGCAGGGAAACAAATCGCTGTCACTGACACTGACTGAACATCAGGCTGAGAGACAGTCGTTGAGGTAGGTTTTTCACTTTTATTCACGTTTATTGTCATGTTCGAACCTCAAATCCTCAAAATATAGCGCAGCGAGTTGCTTCCTTAGCCACTTCTTAGCCAGTTACGTCACTTTACTAAAACTTTCGTCGTCATACGCGGGTTCGTCAGTTAGGGTTATGAGTTTTTTATGTCTTTTTTGCTGACGTTTACGCTCTTAAATATATACAGCATGTTTATATAGTATATGTTATATATGTTGTATATGAGAGCGAGAGAGAAAGAGAGAGACTGAGCAACAGATGAGAGTCGTTTGGAAATGTCGTTTGTGTGTCAGAAGTTGCTGTCACTCTTCTGACCGGTCTGACTGCCAACACTGCCAAAGATGATGAAACACTTAAACAGAGTGTAAAACCAGGCATGGGCAAACCGAGGCCCGGGGGCCCGATGTGGCCCATTGAGTTTTTTAATGTGGCCGGCCAACATGGTCTGGGTTATATAATTAAATTGTGTGATCACTAAACCCCTGTAATCCCTCTATGTTTTCCAAAAGATTATGTCATAAAAGCGATGCGAAGTTTAGCATCTTGGGTTTTATACATGGGGTTTACATCTGATTTATCTTTGGCCCCCATGTCCAATTCTGGGATATGGCCCCTGTGTCAAAAAACGTTTTCCCACCTCTGGTGGAGATAAAATAAGATATTTATATAAAAATTAAAAACATTGGAAATGTCCTATATATCCAAAAAGTAGATTTAAAAACTCAGGGTAATCACTGAAATTGTAAACAACTGAGAACAATGACAGCTTAAGAAAATTTTTCTAATACAAGACATAGACATTTATACATGAAAGTTGGCTTGATGGGCAGCAATAGCCAAACCAACTATAAAGCCTTTCAGACCCAAGTATGAAGGCTTTAGGTTCAAATCCACCCGCTGCCAGGTTGCCACTGAAGTGCCCCATGCCCACCCACATAAATTCTTGTGGGTTCACCACCCACAGGAGGCTCACAGTATAGTGCAGTGTGATTTGGGTGGTGCCAGCTCCCCCGTATGACCTGGTAACGGATAAGCAGATGAAGATAATGAATGACTTGGCTTTAATACTATAGATTTTTGTACAGCTCTTGAGTTGTTGCAAATATGAACACTGTGATAAAACTTGAATAAATACAAGTCTGGTCATGTCTGTGTATCTCAGGAAGTGTAATGGATTTCCTGTTTGGAATTAAGAGCCACTGCAGGGTTCCGCAGTAAAAACTAAGAGCTACTTGGTATTAATAAAAGAATTCTGGACATTGAATGGTGAGCACTCTTCTCACCATAGTCATTGCACCAATTGCAGTCTATGGGGGCTACCAGGTGACCCTGGATTAGATGTTACCACTGCCAGAAATGTTTTTGTTGTTGTTTAACATTATCTTAGCGGCACAACACCCTAAACGACTTTTTTTTTCTATTTATTATTATTTGAAGAGTGACTCTCCACCAAGAGTGACTCTTGTTACATCATTTAGGATCACAGAAACTACAGGTCCTTATTTTTATTTATTTTCTCACTCATAATTAGTAACCTCATCTTTTGTAGAACTGCGTTTTCAGGTGGATGTGAAAAAGACCTGAGACATGATTAAAAGACTGACGACACAATCCCCCAGCTATCCTTCAAAATTCAGACTAACTGACTGGTTTTATTGTATGAACTTAAACCTCACAATTTATTGAAATACTGACTTCAATGTAATACTGACTGAGTGAATCTAAGCCTTAGTTTTTGGCATTCTGTTATCTACAGTTTCAAGTTCTGCAATGCACTTTGTGTCATATGTCATATTGGTTTCCATTTCATAAGAGTTGCTTTCCTTTTCTGAAAAGAGAAGATTGCTGTCTTAACACTGTTGGATTCTGCTCAACTGACCTTTTGTCCATTGAGTTCAGATTTCACAGAGTGTTGAAAATTGTGTATGTTGCAACAGTATGACTCATAAAACAGTATTGGGTTTATCACACACACTTGATACGGGAGACTAGAGGTTAAGACAGACAACATTCTTGACATCTGCCTCAGTAGAAAGTTTATTAAAAACAACTGTTGCAATATGATGAAACCTTGCAAGCAGGTGGAGCCATAGAAATTAATCTCAAAGGGCAACAGAAATGAAAAATTGGAGTTTTTATTCAAAGTGAATAAATACCCCAACTCTGTTGTCTATCCTCCCTGGAGTGTATTATCCTATTGCCCTAGAGTTGTACAATGGAAATATAAGACATACATATTCTTCTTCTCCTGTCTGTTTATTCCTTTTTCAGGGGTTGCCAAAGCGAGTCAACATTTTCAATCTTACTCTGTCTTCTGTATAATGAACTCTAACTCCACCACTGCCTCCATGTCCTCTCTCACTGCATCCATCAATCTCCTCTTTGTCTCCTAACTGGTAGCTCTATCTCTAGGATCATTCTTCTACCAATGTATCCACTGTCCCTGTGGATACATATCCACTGGCTTCTCTAGCTTTTTCTCCAAACCTTCCTGTCTGTGTTGTCCCTCTAATCACCTCATTCCTAATCCTGTCCATCCTTGTCTCTCCTACAGAGAATCTCAGCATCTTTAACTCCTCCACCTCCAGCTCTGCCTCCTGTCTTCTACCTATTGTTAGTGTCTCCAAAGAAATTCAGGGTTCCCCCCTTCACACCAACACTTCTTACCTGACTTTTTTCCCCTCTTTGCCTTAATCAATCTCCTTCCTCTTCTTTTTTGTCTTTGACCAACAACAGTCCAATTTCCAACAGTACCCTATAGGTCAACAACACTGTTTATGGTCGTCGTTAACCAGGGCCCCGACCGATTCGGTATGGAAATTATTTTGTTGTCTTCAAAATAATGAATTGGCCAAAGTTTTACGCCCTTCCTGACACAACCCTCACCATTTATTCAGGCCTGGGACCAGCACTAAAAACACTGGCTTGTTCTCCCTAGTGGTGGGTTTATATGACATAAACATATTATAAAACAAATAAAATACACAGCCATGAATAACAATGTAAAATCAGTTCTATCAGCAATTCAAATCTGACATACATCCACATAAAAATGCAACCAAAATCTCCAATTATGAATACTATAGCATAACTGGACGGAGGATGTTTCTTATTAGGGGTTGTTTGAGTGTCGCTCAGATGATGGTGGGCAGTGGCCTAGTGGCCAGGGAGCGTACTTGGGTCCGCAACGTCCCCGGTTCGAATCTCCCTACCGCCAAGTTACCGCTGAGATGCCCTGAGCATGGTATCGTCCTTACGCACTGCTCCCCGGGCGCTCATTAGCTGCCCACTGCTCACTTTGGTGATGGGTTAAATGCAGAGGCCAAATTTTGTTGTGCACTGTGGTGTGAATCACAATGACAAAAAGGAATTTAATCCTAGTCTTTAATCTTAATGGTGATGATAAAAACAGATGAAGATGGTCAATGTGGTGTATGATCTTGTCTATAGCCAAGCTGTACCTGTGATGTCTTTTAGATTAGATTAGATACTTTTATTAGTCATTGTACACAATAAAAAGAAATTAAATTGCAATACCTTCACCATTCAGACTCAGTAACAATTTAAACAACATGATCACATTTTAGGGAACTTCAGTTGTGCTGGCAGCTGATTTTAGACCTTAGTTGTGGTTAACAGATTTTCCGAAACCTTCAAGAATATGTTAGTGCTTATTTACCTATATGTGAAAATATTTAAAAATCTTTGACGTTCGAAAAATCACGTGATATACAAAATGTATTATACATTGAGCTAGTCTAGTTCAGTGCGTCTCTTTTTTTCTGTTACGCCCCCCTAGCAAGAAGAAAACAATTTGCACCACCATCATCACCACCACTACCACCGCAACTATAAATAATAACATTTGTCTATAAAATAGTTCTAGGTACACCTCTGCATAACATCGTATCCTTGTTAACATAAAGAAAACAAAAAGAAAGAGATATAGTTCAACTTTATTACACTTTATTGTAATACGGCAAAAAAAGCATGTTCCCCAGCATCACAGGTGCCCCCCTCAGCATGGGGGCCCGCCCCACTATTTGAGAAGCACTGGTCTAGTTAGTCTAGTTTCACCAAATTTAGACTTAAATGTTACTCAAAAAGCCTTAACAAGAGAAACTAAAATTCCTAATCTTCTCTTTTTTTAAATTATATTTCTACAAATGTGTAAATGTACTTTATGGAAGTAATACAGTTCAGATTGACTGTTTAATATTTTAATAATTATTCTTCACTGAAATTATTACAGCAGAAGACACTACACCTTCAAGGCCTTCTCATATTAAAGTAGTCAGATTTTATATAATAGTAAAAAATGTAATTGCTTGAATGCAATATTCCATCTGATTAAGATAATTCATTTCAAAGATTTTCATAAGTTCTGTCCAATCAGTGATTCATAATTGTAAGCGACAGGTGAATTTCTGTCTCTTTGTCTTCATCTCAAGGATTAAATCCAGGAGTTACAATGGCAGACAGTGTACAGACGAATGATGGTGGAGCTGCAGCAGCACAAGCAGCTACTGAAGATCAGCAGGTGAAGAGCAATGTTTTGCAAAACTAAGTCATTTCAAGACAAGCTAATTATAAAATGATCTTACATTTTACTTGTTTTCAATGTATTCAATCAATCCAGATCTGATCAAATGGTAATTGTTGTGTTATTTCCATTTTTTTTAAGAATGTTGTGTCTCGAGTGAGTAACCTGCCCCTGGTCAGTTCAACCTGTGAGGCGGTGTCCAGTGCTTACAGCAGCACCAAGGAAAATGTGCCCTTGCTGAAGGGAGTGATGAACGTAGCTGAGAGTGGTGCCCGCACTCTTGGAGCAGCTGCTTCCACTGGGTCCAAGCCTCTATTGGACATGTTGGAACCGCAGAGTAAGTTTTTCATTTTGGCAGCAATGTGTTGTCATACATGCTAATTCATAGAAGAATAAAATAATGCTGTAAATGTCTGCTTCGATAGGTGATGTTTTCCCAAAAGCAACTCCTGCAGATTTTGTTCTTTGAATAAAAAAAAATAACTTTTTGTCTTTGCAAATATACTGCAAACAAGAATTTGAATTACTTTCAATTCTTTTTTATATTTCATTGATTCTCAAAGACTGGGTTGCAAGGGATTTTTTCTTGGGTCTTCTTGCATCATGTTTTCTAGTAGTTCACAGTCATTTTCTTCTCAGTCAACAATAAATATCCTCATTAATGTCCAATAATGGTCAATGATTTGGGAATAATGTCTATTGACTAGGGTTTGTGAAGTTTCACAAGTTTTAAATAAAGGTTCCCAGGAAAAAAAACATTTTTTTCTACTTTAATCCATACTCATTCATTCTTGTGGACTGACTTCAACTGTTATCACACATTAGTGTTCTGTGATAATGTTGATTACATCTCCCATAATGCTTTTAGTAAAGTCATGTCATCATTCAGATGTAGAACAATAGACACATTTATTATCAGAACTAGTTGACAAGTAAAGTTGACAAGTGAAGTTGTCATATTATGCTTCATGCAAACAACAGCCTTTTACCATAGTGAGATATATATTTACTTACCTTCATTTGTTTTGATGTTTTGGGAACTTTTTGCCAAGTTAATAAATCTTATTTTGTATTTAAATATGATGTTCTTTATTTGTTTCAGTTGCTACAATAAATGAATATACATTAAAAAAATTGGATGCAATGGAAGAAAATCTTCCAGTTCTACATCAGCCAGCAGACCAGGTAAGGCACCATTGCATTACATTTACAGTAGGATTTGTAAAGTCACAAGTTATAGTAGGTCATAGAAAAGTAAAGCAAAGCCAATGATTCCCAATAATATTGGTCAGTTGATATGTATTTGCCCAATATTAGCATCATTATGTGATATTGGTGTTATTAATATCATTTTTTATTCTACAAATCAATGTCGTTTGGATAATGTTACCAAAATTGGATAGCAGCAGAGTTAATATCAGACATCCCTAAAGGCATCTCATAGGGTAAGAACAAGAAGAGAAGGTTGCGAGTGGTTAGGATGGGTGTTCTTTGAAGAGAAAGGTTTGTGCAATGACATTTTGAGTTGTGCTTCTACCAGTGAAACATGCAGGGCTGCTGTGCTGTCTGTGGTGACATTACAGCACCATTAAATACACACACTCTCCTCATTAAACCACCAGAATGCAGAGAACCCTCACAGCAGCTCTGTTTCTTGATGTATTGTTTGTGAAAAAATGAACATGCCGTGTCTGGGATGTTTATTTCAAAGGGGAACAAAGACTAGGTTGACCCAGTTTTTTTCTTTTTTTTTTGCTCCAACTGTTAAATGGATCCATGAAAAATAGGCTCTGGAGTCCAGTCTTTTTTTTCCATTAACAGACCCACATTTCTCATGTGGTGCTTGCTGCTTGTCACTGATTTTAAATGGAGGCTTAGATCAAAATGTGTATATGCCAACAGGACAAACATAACATGGTGGAGGATTCTTCTAGAAATTGACTTTTGACAGATCACCTTGGTTAAAGCTGTTATTAAATAAGTAACATGTGGCTTTCACTTAATGTTTTTGCTGTTGCATTATACACATTGGCTTCTGTTGAAGGCTTTACTGGTGTCAAAGAGCTTTTGTCTGGAACAGATGCAGCATTGGTGTGCAAAAATACAAATAGAATATTTTCTTTTATTAGATTATTTTTGACAGGGACAATGTACACGAGCATTAATCAGAGAAAAGATGCTTTGTACGAGAGCAGGGGTGTGGAACTCGATTTCACTCTGGGCCACAATTAAAGACTCCCATGAAGTCTTGGGACAGACTGTATCTTTATGGAAAAATAAACTGTAAATAGTTCTCCAGATATTAAATGCAGAGCGATGCTTGGGTTTCTTTAAGGTCTCTCTCTCCTAGCAAGATATCACTGGGGCCCCAACCTTATCAATAAAAAAAAAATGTTTTTTGACCAGGCCCCCTATTGGCCAGAGCTCCAGGCAACAGTCTGTCTTCAAGTGTCAAATGTTGATTTTTTTGGGAACATTGAATCAAGAACAATCGCTTAATATTATCAACACATAAGAAATTAAATCTGACATAAAACACACATTAGTAGTTTTGCCTGTATCTTTAGCCTTTCCAGATCCTTTATATGTTTTAATGTTTTTTTACAGACTTACAACAAAAACGGTGCTATGACAAAGACCATGCATTACCTATACTACAAATCCTACCAGCATTTAAGGGCTTAATACTGGTGGGTCAATTCTAGTACATATTTGATATGATCATGTGGGCCAAAAATAATTACAATGTGGGCCAGATTTGGGCCTCGAGCCTGACTTTGACAACTGTGTAATAGACTTTAGCTCATAAAACTAATTTCCATCCTCAGTGCCTGAGACAGACAACAGCCAAACACACATCACAAAAGAAAAAAACATTAATAAAAGATAACTAATCATACAGATTATAACTAATTAACTCATTATAAATCCAGACAGTGTTGAATACATTTAATGGTTCAATTAAATAAATAATATTTATTCATATTTGCTCATCCTTGTCATCTTTAAATGTAGTGGTTTTTGTGGATTCCATTTTAATGCTGAAAAGTTTGCGTTCTTACTTGTAGGTTAAATTCTTTAAGATCTTGGTTTTTAAATTGTTTTACTCTCAGTTCATACGTTTACTTTTTTGTGCCCAGGTTTTGTCAAACACGTATGACATGGTGTACCAGTCAATGGCAAGCGCCAAAGATGCAGTAATGGGGGCAGTGTTAGGTGGGTTTGGACTGACCCAGGCAGCAGTCAGCAGTGGTATCAACACAGTCATGGGCACCAGGATGGGCCAGATGGTCACCAGTGGGGTGAATATGGCCCTCAGCCGAACCGAGGGCTGGGTCAGTCAGAACCTACCTGTAACAGAGAGTGAGCTGGGTACGTATGTCCAACCTGTCTCAGCCTCACCTTGCTGACTTGGTCTTCAAACATCTCCACCTTAACTTTCCCCCTGATCTCATTTTTGATCCTCTCCATCCTACTCACTCCTTGTGAAACTTTCAGCATCTTCATCTCTGAATCCTCCAACTTGGCCTTCTGTTTTTTCAACATCACAACTGTCATCATAGCAGATCTCACTACTGTCCTATGAGTCTTTTATATCAACTCTGCTGCTATTTTTCAGTAATAAATCACCACTGACACTCTTCACCCATTCCACTCTCTCTGCTAAGAGGGACATCTGTTCTATTACACCATTATCTCTGAGGAAATAGGAGATAGAATTGAAATATGACTGTGCTACAAAAATAAAAGCAATTGTACAAGAAGTTAGTTTAAGGAAAGTTTTATTTTTTATCTCTAGCTGCTGTGGCTGAACCTGCCACCGGTGAAGTGGACAGACCATCAGAGAACCCCAGCTACTTTGTCCGACTGGGTAAACTGTCAGCTCAAGTACGGGAGCAAGCCTTGCATCATTCCCAGGCCCGTGCAAAGGATGCCAGGGATGCCACCTACGCTGCAGTGGCTCAGATTACTAGTACTCTAGACCTGTTGGAAAGTGGCCGCACCAGCCTGTCCAGAGAGGCTGGTAATCAGTTAGGTGGAGTAACGGAGCAGCTTCATCAGCGATGGGCAGAATGGAAGCAGACACAGGCTGCAGTCGGACAAACTGAGCCAGAGCCTGATGAGAGCAAAGATGAAACTGAGGTTAGATCACATGCAGTCTCTACTGTAAATTTCCTCATATTTCATATTTATTCCATATTTATTCAATCAGGCATTTCAGTGTTTTAGTGTATTTGTTTTTTGTTATACTTTCTACAAGATTTTTCCATGTTCACCCATAAAATAAAATTACTGCAGGGAGAACACTGTTATGGGAAACGTTGATCCAACATTATGTCCTTTACATGACATTTCTATTTTTTACATATTGAAATATATATCTATATTGTATAAATATTTTTATTTGTACCTGTACACACATTTCTCTTTTTGCATTTTAATAGATATGGCCAATTGATTTTTTTCTTTTGATTGCTGTGGTGATAGTGATAATAATGTCTCTGTTTACGACCTGTCTCACAAAGATATCTTGAGCATTTGGCCTAAGGTGTCAGATCCCTGTTAATAATTCTCAAAGTGTTGAGGTGGACATTGAGTACTATGGCCTTAGAACCATGTCTTAAGAGCAGTGGAGATTGTGGGGGAAGTGCAGGTGGGTTGGAAAAGCGTGTCAGGAGTGATCTGTGATAGAAGAGTGTCAGTGAAGGTGAAGGGATGGGTTTTCAGGATGGTTGTTAGACCGTCCATGATGGATGGATAAAAGTCACTAGCAAAAAGCAGGAGGCAGAGCTGGAGGTGAAGGAGTTAAAGATGCTATGATTCTCTTTAGGAGAGACAAGGGTGGACAAGATCAGGACTGAGATGATTAGAGGGACAACATAAACAGGAAGGTTTGGAGAAAAAGCTAGAGAAGACAGATTGAGATGGTTTGGACATGTTCAGAGAAGGGACTGTGGATATGGATGGAGTAGGATGCAGAGAATCAGAGTAGTAAATTCAGCGATTTGCTGTAGCAACTCCTGAAACAGGAACAATCCCAAAAGGATAAGTTGTTCACCCACATAGTATTGTTGATGACATTTCTAACGTTGCCTTTATTTTCGACTTATTCTAAACACATATTTACATACCATCATCATCGTTTCCACAGCAGCTGGAATGGCGGGCACTTTCCATGATACGTGGTTTGAGTGATCAGCTGAGGTCAGCATGTTCCAGTGTGGTATCAAGTGCCCAAGGTCTGCCAGCAACTGTCCAGGGCCAGCTGACCAGCGCAAAACAATCAGCAGAGGAACTACACTCCTCTCTTGGGACCACCAGCAATCTCACCCCCCTCCTCCTGCAGCAGAGTCGTCATCGACTAACCCAAGTACGCATTGTATTCCACTCCAGTCAAAGTGTGCTTTATTTTTGCTGCCTCAGCTTGACTGAAAATAGCTGTTACGTATTTATCTGATTCTAACTAAACTATATAGAATAATTATGGATACAACCTACCATTTTGGCTGCATGCAGCCCTGGAAAAATATGTATAAACAGAATCCAACTGCACTTAAGTTTTACTAATTTTTTACTTTATTTTCTGGTCATAAAATTAGAGGAAGACAATACATTTCTTGTTAATGATGAAGAATTCCACATTTTGGCGATAACCAACTGTGTATTTTTGTCACTAGTATAACTGTATAGTATAACCTCATACTTACAATGGAATAGCTACATACTTTTTTTTAAGTTCTGGTCCTTTTTTCGCTTCTCATTAACCTAGTATGAATATAACAGAATAACATTGGGTATAAGATTTTAAGACTTCAAGATTTCAAGAATAATATGTGTTTAACTGTTACTCCCAGGTTCAGCAGTCCCTTGATGGCGTGGTGGAGTATCTACTAAACAATACACCACTCAACTGGCTGGTGGGACCATTCTCCCCTCAAAGCAGAGAGAAGACAGAAGAACTTGTGATGTTGGAGTATAACAAATCGAAGTAGACTGTTTTTAATGTTGAGTAAATAATCACTGCAGGGTTAAAAGGTTTTTGGTAGATGAACATTTCAATGATGTATGTCCTATCACTGGGCTTTGTGATTGAACACTCATTGTTTTATTATTAGTTATAGATTAGGGCTAGTATATATCAGTTAAAGAACTACATGCTTTTTTTATCATATTCGAATGATGGCACTGCATACAATAGAACATTTCGGCTATTTTTTATTTTTGAATGTAAAGTAAAATATGATTTATTTCCAAATAAATATTATATTTGGAAACAAAATAGCAGTTAATAATGTTTTTGTTTCCTTCCATCTATATTATATTTTCAGTGTTGACTGTGCAACTTATTATGTTCAAAGAAATAGCTATTAAACTTTACTGTCAATACGTTTATAACAAATGTCATGTTTGTTCTTGGTCTTTTCATTGTTATAATAATCAAAGAAGTAAAATGTGTTCAGGTGACCCTTGGGCCACAGCTGTATGTATGCAAACATCTGCTTTTTGGACTCAAATATTGCCATGATTGTGGGAATTCCAAGTAAAAAAAGTATTTTACTGTTGTTGTTATTTATTTATTTATTTGGGGCTGCTGTATGTGTGTTTGTGAGAGAGATAGGGTGAGAGAGAGGGGGAGATGTGATAGTCTGTCTGACTCGTTGCTAGAAATGACGTCATGCTCGTTGTTTCCAGTATCGGGAGCTAAAAGCTGTGTGAAAGGCCGCCGTCTGCCGAGGACACAACTTGTCCAAAATTAAAGTCCAGGATCTTCGACAGCCCCCGGTACCTTCAGTTCAAGGTAAAGTTTTCACCCTGTGTTGGTAAATGTCTTTCCCTCGGCTCGATGAGCGGTTTAAAAGCCGCCAGTAAGCGGACAGGAGGCTGCTGGGGAGACTGTTGGTTTAAGATGATAATGCTAACGGCAGTGCTAACGTTAGCTGCTAATACTAGCTTTTTATTCGGTCGAAGAGACAGGGATTTGTGCTTTGGTAACAAAATAATACCCGTTATTGGACTAGGTAGTTTCTTCGCACTCACAAAGACACTGTTATTGTTGTCATTGTATTGTCCTTTTCGCTGTTAAGTGTCAGACAAACAAACCCGTCCAGCTGGGCTGTTTGCTAATTACAGTATTTGCGTTGAGCAGCAAGAAACAATTGTTTTCCGCTGAGGACAGACTCTTCATGAATATTAGGCAAAGATGAGATGAAACATAATTTTATGCTTGAGCTATGTTTTTATTTTTAGCCAGATGTCTTCAGACAGTTTGTTGTGGATGTTGTGTTAACTTTTCTCTAAACAATAAGGCTGAGCCGCGGAAGAAAGCTACAAAGCAGCAGGGCAAGCCCTTTCTCTCTCTTTTTTTAAACAGACAAGAAGTTGTTATTTTACAGTCACATTGACCGATAAACGTTTTCGTTCTCCTGTCACGAATATATATATCCTTACAGTAATACAACTGACACAAATTTATAATCCTCTTGGAAAAAATCGGGATATTTTCAGTCTACTAGCTGTCTCAAACAATAACTGTTATTGTTAATCAGATAGCAAATTAATATTGTCCTTTAGAAAATTGAATTAACTTTTGTATAACTGCATATAACATTTGTATTTCAGTGTTTTAGCCTGACAGTCTAATTCGAAATTAATCTAGTTACAAAATATTAAACAAAAAAAGATATTTGGGGGAAAAACATCTGAAAATGATCCTCGTTTCTGAAAAATAGAAGGATTAATAGGATTAGTTGCCAGTTATTGTCGAGGCGACAAAGATTATCAACCCTTTTACCCAGTTTTAGTAGCTAGAATTACCTCTTCCTCAAGGTATAATTATGTTGTGAAACCATAAGCTGTTGAGTTTGATAATATTTGTAGCTACTAAAGTGTGTGGGCTTTAAAGCTTTACAGTGGCTGATATTGAAGATACATTAAAGCCTGGAGCACTAATACCAACTCTTGCTTCATATTCTAATATATAATAAGGCCTTTAAAATGTCCAGCATAAACAAAAAGGAATGTTCTAGAAACCATAATCCAGTGAAACCTTACCAAAGGTATCAGAAGTTCTCTATGGGGAAAAAACACTATGAAACTTGAATCATCGTAACTAATTATTAACTTGAATTAGTTACGATTAAGTTTGATTATCGCTGCCTGCCAACAAAGAAAGGGCCGTAAACACACGACTTGGTTGTTACATCAGGACACGTGACCATATGCTTTTCAGCTGACTCTCAACTCATTCTAACATAAAAATTGCAATATTTACCTCTGTTTTTGGATTAATGTTATGTTTGCAGGACCATCCTCTCCCAGCCCCCCTCGCCCCTTCCGTCAGAATATGGCTCAGGAGACCAATCAGACGCAGGTACCAATGCTTTGCACTATGGGATGCGGTTTCTACGGTAACCCCCGCACCAATGGCATGTGCTCAGTCTGCTATAAGGAACACCTGCAGAGGCAACAAGGAGGGGGGAGAACAAGCCCCCCAGGAGAGAAGGGTAAGAAGATGGAAGGGATTCAACTGCTGGGCGAAGGGAAGCAGGATGTGGATGCAATAATATACAGAAATGCGTGTGCAAAAAGGACCTGAAGGGGATATTAGAACAAGTAGTTTCTGCCTATATTGCTGTAGAAACTTAGGAAGCAAAGCGATGACATCAGTCCTTTTACAACAGTCTCTCCATTGCAGGATTATTATTGTGACTGTAAAGCTTTGTTCTGTTTACAAATGTCATTGCATATTAAAGATACAACAATGTCCTTGTCCTTGCTACCTTTATAAGTAGCCTCACAGCTACAATTCTACTCAATGTAACCATGACCAGTCACTTTAACTTATGATGATATGGGTGTGAGGCACTAGAAACATGTGACCAAGAAACAACTCAAGAAGCCATCTATAGCTCAAACTGAAATCCCAGAAGCAGACCATCGATCAGTACTCTTTTGTAAATATATTAATTAAAATGATTTTTTTCTTGTCTTGGGTATATTATATTTTCATCAAAAATACAATAGAAATGGCATAGCTGATAGTTGGGTCGTCTGACAATTGCCTTGTTGGCAGTTAACATCTGTTCTGTTGTTGCTGTGACGGCATAAATAATGCAACATTACCAATCTCTTAATTAATTATCCAGTTGTTGACAACCACGGGGGGTTATGGTGCAGAGACCCAATTGCAAACATGTCCCGTGTAAAAGCACTGCTTGCCTATGACTTGTTAGGCTTTGATGCAACACTAAACAAGGTTGAATTATGAAAACAGAACAACACAAGCCATTAATTAACCTTCCTACTTATATATATATATATATATATATATATATATATACACATTATTATTATTATTAACAAAGTTATGTCTGTCCATCTCTAATGTCAAGGTTAAAGGGTTGAGTTAGGCAACTGGACATTCATTTTACCTCTCATCCAAGAGGCTTCTTTAGTTCTCAGAAGGTGCTAAAGAGGAAAAAACACTTGCTTTAAACTCACTGAGGTTGAGTTTTATCCATATGCGCCAGATTCGTTGTAGTAGATTTTTGCTAAGCTTTAACGTCTCACCTTACACAGGTTCAACGTCACCAGGAGCATCACCAGGATCATCTGGTGTGACTGTAGAGAGCACAATTTCAGAAGAAGTTTCAGAAGTACCATGTGTAACACCAGAGGAACAGTCATCCAGGTATGTTGTCTGCTATGTGCTTATACCATAACAGGAGCAAGATTCTGTTTCCCATTTGTAACTTCCAAAGTTGATGATGCACTATTTAATGCCATTATTTAAGGGGATGTGTGTAATATATACAATTAATCTAACATACAGCATAATGCCGGTATTCTGCTAACTCTGCACAAAGTTTTTTTTAAAACAAAGCAACATAAACTTTGCATTTTTATGCACATGACATGGCAAGTTAAAAATGGTTAGTATTTTTGTGGCTCTACTTCTCTTTTTTGTGTTAAGCATCTAATACATGTCTTTTTTTAAAATAGCACATGCTTTACTGGTTTCTTGTTGTCACTTGCAGTGTGTGGCCTAAATTCCAGGGCCTGCAGGTCATATTTTTAAACATAATTTAGGCTGATTTAAAGTTGTGCAAATCCACTCAGCTCAGCATTTGTTGTGAGTTTTACAAGTCTGAAAAGGGGCAAACTGTTTACTAAAGGCTAAAAGATGTTTAAGTATTTTAATTTTAATACATTTCTTTATTATGACTTCAGTCCTAGCTCTCCCAGTCCTGTAACACAACAGATGACGGCTATGACCATCTCGCAGGATTCGGGGGCCATAGACTCAGATCGAGCAGAGACTGAGGATGCGGAAGAGGAGGGTACATCTGGTAGCTCAGGTACACATCGCCTGAAATCAGTTTGCATGTCACATAAAATTAGTGTTCATTATAATATGGTTGACTTTATATTTAGATCAAGCAGCATGATGTTACTGACTAATCTAAAAATGCAAAGTATTTGCATTTATGGTTAGTATGACTTAATATGTCTCATGTTCAGATGCAGTTCAAACCTTTCTGTGAATTCAACATGAACATTGCTGCTGCTGTGTTAATTTTTCAATCTAATAAAATGTTCAAAAGGGTTTAGTTGTAAGCAACTGGACTTCTTGTTGGATTTGAAAGACTTTTCATTCCTCAACAGATTCAATTTAAACTGATGAAGTTCCTCAGTTGAGGAATGAAATGTCTTTGAAATTTAAGAAGTGCAGTTGCTTACAACTAAACCCTTTTTGGACATCATGACCTGACCGATGGATGAATGAGAATCTTCACAAACATCTGATAAAATGGTTAATCAGATGTTGTATACCATGAAATTTATCTAGTCCTCTTTTTTTTTAAACTAGAGCCTGTTGGTGAAGCAGCACAAGCTTCATCTGATGGAGACCAAACTTCGGATAAAAACAAGAAAAAGAACCGCTGCTTTTCTTGCCGGAAAAAAGTGGGCCTGACTGGTAAGGAGTTTGCTACATTCCATTGGATGAAACGTGCTATATAGACAACTAAAGTAAAAATTACTTCATGAAAGATACATGAAAATAGCATTACTAGCCTTAGAGAGGTCTGATACTTTAATTAAACTTACCCCTGTAATACCACAAAGAAATCGTTATTCAATACTGTTTGATTTAAACAAAGTTATAAGTTTGAGTCGGAGGTCAAGTCTTAGATGAAAGTAAGTTAAAAAATGAATTGTATTTGTTTGGCCTGATATTATCTTGGCCTCAATCATAGGTTTATTTGTCAAATGAAAAAAAAAAGTCATGATTTTGTAACTAAAGAGAACTGGACTTGCATGTAATTTGATATTCTTTGGTTTTAAATATAACTTTTGATAGTTCTGGTGCTCTGCTTGTGTTGTGCTGCCATGCAAACAACTGCAGCTAATTCTCTGTGTTGGTCTTTTTTTTTTTTTTTTTTTTCAACTTGAAGGCTTTGACTGCCGCTGTGGCAACCTGTTCTGTGCCATTCACCGTTATTCTGACAAACACGACTGTCCCTACGATTACCGGAGTGCAGCAGCGGCCCGCATACGCAAGGAAAACCCTATTGTCGTGGCTGAAAAAATTCAGAAGTTATGAAGATAAATTGCAAGATTCCTTGCAAATTTTTTGGAACAATGGCGACTTGAATGAAAACACCTGATGTCACGGCTTCATTTGTTCATGGTAGATGTTGACAAGCGGGTCGGGGAGGTGAGGTCACAGTCGCTGTCCTGACACTTCCTGTACTAGGCTCTCCCTTTCATTCTGCTCATGACCAGCTGAACCAAAATGTGTGCGTGTGTGAATTCTATTAGTATGAAGGCTTGTGGGTGTGTGTGAATATGATGGAGAGTGTTTGGGCTTTATGATCTCTTAGGTATGCATCTAAAAAGAGAGCGAGGGCGTGTCTTTTCAATCTCCCAGTTTTATTTTTTTCTTTATTGGGGGTATTGTGTTTTTACTAATAGGGTCCCTGAAGAAGTGGTGGCTGAAATGAGACACAGAAAAACTCTTAGAAGATGAACCCAAACTGGGCTCTGTCCCCTCCGTGGTCTGTGTAGATATGGCATCAGTTTCAAATTGGGATTTTCTCCATCACCTCTGCAAATCTAGTTAGTCTATTGCTCAACACATGAAACTCTTGAAAAGCATTTTCCAGATATGTCTTTTTTTTTTTATTCCTTTTGGTTTTTAATGAGTGTATGACATTATAAGATCTATATTAATATATTGTGTTTAGCTTGAACTGTGTGATTGCTGATCTATTTATTTTATGGTTTGGTTGGTCTGTGCTGGAGGATCGGCAGCATGTGTCGGCAGATCGGGTTAAGATTTGCATTTGAGACTTTTCAATTATATTTAGGTAATTTTATCATATGGCATAACCTTTAAAAGATATACAAGCTCTGACATTACAGATAGGAGTCCAGTTATACGCAGACACAATTATGACATTGCATAACAAACGGAAACATGTTTTGGATTTTGAAAGTAAGCACAACTGTGTGTCACCTGTAGAGCACAAGACCATGTGCCACATGTGCTCAGTATTGTTCAGCATCTTGGTCATTTAAGAGTTAATATTTAGCCTTTACGAGGGGAGGAGTTGTTTGATCAAGCTGACATCTCTCTAAATGCATTTTTGTTCTGTTCTAAAGAGAGACCCATGTGAAGCTCTGTGTTTCTCTTACCACCAGCAGACCACTGCAATGTGCTGAACTGATCTGGGTCGGAGTTGCTCTCCATGTTGATATACGGTCAGGCGGCTAATGTAAGACTGTCTTACACTGTCTACACAGCCGTGTTTTTCCCAAGTTTGTACTCCAGATCAAAGAAGCACTGGAATTGAGGTCCAATGCTTGTGGTGAGCTTCTTCCAGGAAGTCCGATCCCACGTGCATGTGTGCAGACAGATGAACAAGTTACTGTATGCACCGATTGTCAAATGAAGCTGGAATGTGGATTTTTTTTTTTTTTTTTGAAGCCTCACCGCAGTAGCACAATGCATGGCTGAAACCTCAAGGTTAAGTTAACAGGACTCTACAGTGTTTTCTTCCAAATGTATATAGGCATATTGCTCCTTTTCATATAGCATAATTTTATTGTAGATTTCTGCCAGGTAATGTGGGGACATATGGTAAGAAACCAGAACCATGTGTATGAAATTGCTTATCAATTTTCCAAGAAGAAAGAATGTCTGAATGGCCCCATTTTTTTTTATAATTCCTGAGATTTTACTTTTAGAATAATTGCCCTCTTTTGGTCAAAATCCTAGGGTTGGCTGTGAACTTTGGTTACTTGTGGGGTATTTTTCCTCTTTCAACTTGGCCTGATTAATAACTCTTCCAAATATAAAGTTTATTAACCCTGCTGACAGTACATAATACCATTTATAGCATAGTAACCTAACAAAAAAATGCAAGGTGTCGTGTGAAATGTAGACAAATTTTTAATTATTCTGATTATCAGAGATTTCTATTCAAAGTTCGAGGGAATCAGATTTGTGCGTGTGCACGTGGGTATATATTATGAAGAACTGAATGGCTTTGGTACACAGATTCTTGTATAAACAGTTTATCATGTTCAACCCAGGAGTGTGAATTACCTTTTAAAACCCATAACTCTGATTTAACACCGGTGTACCAGTCAAGATAACCAAAGTGGAGTTATAATTCATTTCCAGTGACCACAGTTGTCGAGGTCAGACTGTGAGAGCGGCTCTTGTAGTAAACTTGTCTCTGAAAAAAATGACTAAACCGTTTTTTCCAAAAACAAAAAAATCCTTTTTGAAGAATGATTGTTCGGTTTCCGTGTGTTAGTCAGGCAGCAGGGTTTTTTTCTTGACTGCTCCTGTGTTATCTGTTTTCTCAGCGGCTGTTATCAGTCTGAATGTTAACAGAAAAAAATGCTCACACCTCAAGCTGTGATGTCACTTATCAATGACAAGACTTTGATTTTGTTGAGTCCCCATTTTTCCTTGTGTGACTTTGGGTTTACTGATAACATTGACTGTTTGTGAGGAAGGACTTGGCACCAGGATTTAGGGCAACTCGACTCAAGTAATGAAGCTTGTATGGCTGCATACAGTATGTGAATTCCTTTAATCGTGATGATCATAGCGATGAACCTGAGTGTCATGAGTCTAACTCCAGGTGTGATGATAAAAGATTGATCATTTTCTTAAAATGTGTGCTTGAAGGAGTTAAAAAAATAAAATCTACCTTGTTCATGCAACTGTATTTCTTGTCCCCTCACACTGCGGTCCCTCAGATCAACATTTTTTTTTTCTTCTTTTAAAGATTTAGGATCATATGTGTAAGAGCAAGTATAAAACAATAAAATCACAAAGTTTATTTTACATTACATTTTTGTTGTGTTTTTATTACTGTAGTGACTAACAAAATATATTACCAATGAAGAAAGAGCTGGTATGGTGCTCCAGAATAAAATTCCTGTTCATGTATATTGGTACTAGCTGTGTGAACTGGTTAACCTTCAAAGCTCTTCATTGATGTCCATTACTTTATTACTGTTAAATTGGGTAATACCTGTCACACATCGACCTATTTGTTGGATCGCATCACATTTCCAGAGACTTGAATTCAAAGTCACGTTCAAGATGAGGATCAACAATCACACATCTCATAAAGAACCTCTTGAGAGGAGATAGCAAACAAGTGCAGAAAGAGAGGGCAGAGGAGGAGGAGGACAGGATGTGGTCTCTGAAGAGCCTGGCCTCCAATGTGGAATGATCCATAAAGGAGCCTGGATGCCCTTGCTCAAGATGTTGGGCAGACAATGATGTTCCTTCAATCAGTGGAGAGAATGTGAGCCATCACAAGGCCAAACAGATAGGAGTAGAGCCATTAAGCACACAAAGCTAATCTTGGGATGGAAGGATTCTCAGGTCAGTTGGGTGTAGCCTTGAAGCTTGGTCTTCTAAATATTTTTTGTCTTTTTTTTTTACTTTCAGAATATCTTAGGAGGTTTCTAACCTATTTGAATAGTTCAATTAGCGTCCATAGGTAATGTTAATCAAACTAAATAATGCAAAAAAAAATTAAAGATTGATCTCTGGATCAATGATCAACCAGCATCAACTGGTGGTTTATAGGTTGAATTTGGCTCGTGACTCGTATCATGCAAGTCACCTGTATTGTTAAAACTGAAAAAAACAACTAACACTAAACGAACTAGAGGCAATCCTCAATAGTTTATTTCAGCATCAAGGTACAAAGGTCCCTTTAAAGAAAAACAACATTGTAGTTCTGTATCTGTCTCTGGAAAATGTATGACAGAACTGTTTTAGGATCAATATTTTGTGTTTTTTTAAAGGTCCTTGTATTAAATGCATTGTTTTAATTAACCAGGGTTTAACATCTAAAATCTGTTCCTGTAATTAACCTAATTTCATTTAAACTTTTTATTAAACTGTAGATTGACCTTCAGATGCAATCTCTCTGTCTTTGGTGTAAAACTCCAGGGTTCTAAACCAGTGAGCTCACCTGCAGGGAGGTACGGTACAGTGCAATGTCATTTGGGTGACAGTGGTGGAGACTGCTGCAGCCATAACCTAGCAGTAAACAGATTTAAATGATGGATGGATAAACTGTGGATTATCATATCTTAACACATCATTATCTTCATATAAATTTGTAATTTTTTTTTAATGTGAAAAAGGAGTCATATTGTCAAACGTTTTTATGAATGAACTACTTACAGCCACAGCTTGGATACCATATAATTAGTTATTGTAATCACAACAGAACATTTAATTAGAATTTCATCCTTGTTTGATGTTAACCGTCAAAAAGTTACACTGCAATTGAATTTGCAACCATCCATGTTTAAACCTTCCTATTTTTGTGTAACCAGTGTACTATCTACCCTATATTTCTCCATTTAAGTTTGGACTTACATATTGACAGAACGTGTATGCGCATTTTACCTACCTACCGTTATTACGGTAACAGGTTTTCAAAGAAAAAAAAATGAATAAGGAAAAAGGAACCCTCCATTAAGGGAATTATTTTAGGAATAGTTAATAATAATAATAATAATACATTTAATTTATAATGCACTTTCCATCCCTGGGATCTCAAAGTGCTACAGGCATATAAATAGCAATAAAATCACAGTTATTATTCTGTGACATTTTTATTAATAAGATAAAGTCACTTATAGAAGTATAGTATCAAAAGTCTTGTTTCAATTAGCACAGTGGACTTAAACACGACAGAAAACCGTCAGTCTTGCCGTTAGTGTGCGCTAACGGAGGCAACAATTAGTCAACAAAAATAAATAAAACGGGACTTTCAGCCATGACGTCACTCAGACTGACACAAAATCCCCTTAAATTGTCCAATAGAAACGTGTCACGTGACATTTTGTCTGCTGCCGTTTCCGGATTGGGATTAGATCAACAGGGAGGCAGGAAAAACAATTTACAGACGTGGATACACGACAGAGAAAGACAGGGGAATTAACTGAGGCCGGCGCTCAGTAGCAACTGAGTTTTCATGCTGTTTTTACGACAGGTGACCGTAAATGAACACTGTTCGTTGCTACTTTAACTTTACGGTTATTAAAAGTTGAATTTAGTGTCTATTTGTTAAACTTTTCCAGTGAATTTACTTTTTTTAACGTCTGCCTAAAAGTGTTTATTGTATTATTTATCGTAGTTCGACAGCGCGAGATAAACTGAAATTACCACTCAAACCAACCAGCTGTTGATATTTAACGGTTTGTACTTTTCTATAATTCAGTTACAAAAACAGTATCGCGTATGTAGGGAAGTCGTTGGATGTGAACAATTGGGAGACAACGCTGAAAAGGCAGATGAAATTCTCTACCGCAGTTGCCACAACAACCAGTGTACTTTGATGAGATCACTTTTCTGCGCGTTTGACAGAAAATCTACAGGTTCAAGAGATAAAAGGGCCAAACTGCGTCCAGAAAGGTCTGTGCATGAGAGTTTTATCAGCTATTTTTGTGAATTCCTGAAAATAAACCCACCATATGGATGTCAACTGACATAAAATGCTGGGAACTGCCATGGGAAAACAGTTTTGGTTGGTACCCTGCAGCGTTTTAGTGTCAACCAAGAAGCAGACTCGTTAGTTGGAGTATCAGATATCTGGAGAAAGAGTGCAAACTTGTGTGTCTGCGTTTTCTAGCTTCGTCTTCGTCAACATCCATTTCCCGAAAAGGGGAAATGCCGTTGTGAGTCGTCAGCACATTTTAAAATCTCCTTGACTTTTTTGTGTTAAACATTCGAAGAGGAAAAATGGATGTAACAAGGACTTCAGTCGCCACAAGGAAACCACAGCAGATACTCGGTGAATAACACTTCCCTCTGTCAGCTGCGCCTCTTCCTGCTGTGGCCGCTGCTGCTGACAAAGCACTTCAACTGTATCCTGTCTCTAAATTTGGGTATAGTTCCAGTTATTTTTGTTTGCTATTATTTTTTTCACTTTTTGAACCTCGAGGCTTTGTTTTTCCTTCCAAGCAGGTAAGTTGTTTATGTATTTTACCAATGCAAAACTCAAGTTTAGGACAGTAGGTGACTTTTTTAAACAAGGTAGAGCATGATATTCATGAATAAATACCGCCTGGTAAGTAGGGATAAGTAAGATTTAAAGGTGAGGCTGCATATTATATATTGTCAATAATAATGATTCATTTTTATTTAGAAGCGCCTTTTAAAACACACAAGGACACTGTACAAGATAAAGATTGAAAAAATACAACAAAGGTAAAAAATAGTACAAGCTAAAGGATTTAAACATAAGAGGGAGAGAGGAGAGACAAGAGCAAAATAATAAAAATGTATGTACAACAGAGTTTGTTTTTCTACCAATAACTGTGTTCCTAAATGAGCGTTGTTGTCATGCAAAACAGGTTTTCTTAAAAACTTCTCTTCAACTATCAGCTAATCAGTGATCCTGATTATTAAATTAAATTTAAAGTATTTTTCAGTGTAGAAGGTTAATCTTATATTAACTCTATATATAGTGCAAAGCACACAACCCAGCCTCACTAGTTTGATAGAGGTAGTGTAGCACAAGATGTTCACGGTTGCAAATATATAATTTTTTATATTCTGTTCCTTTCTTGTTCTTTGTTTCCCAGGATTTTCCATTTCTCTTGGAATAAATACTAAATTTACCTCAATTGTCACACAGCACATGCATTTTTATCATTCACGTTTTTGCCTACATGTGACATTCTATTATTTCTGTCCTGTACACTGTACAATGTAGATGTTTCAGTACCAGTGTGATGATGTGAATGCAGTACAGTGATCCTCTTGTCTTCCTCCTGCACAGTAAGCGATGAATGGCCTCTCTCTCAGTGAGCTCTGCTGCCTCTTCTGCTGCCCTCCTTGTCCGAGTCGCATTGCAGCCAAGCTAGCCTTCTTACCCCCCGAGCCCACGTACACCTTCCTCCCTGACCCCGATGCAAGCCCTGTTTCAACCGTGACAGCATTGGCGCCCAGCCCATGGGCGTGTGGCGTGGCATTAATGTCCGGGAGTGGAGGTGCTGGATCCATGGAGGGAAGATGGAAGCTCCACCTGTCGGAGCGAGCAGAGTTCCAGTACTCGCAGAGAGAACTGGACATGACAGAGGTGTTCCTCACACGCTCCAACAGAGGGAACAAAGTTGGCTGTATGTACATTCGCTGTGTCCCAGATGCCAGGTGGGTATTGTTGTTTTATCACCTTAACCAGGTTGACATTTGTCAGCGTTTTTAGATGGACAAAATATGCTGGTAGACTTGTATGGAAAAAAAATGAATGTACCTAATCTAGAATTCAAAGAAAACTTATATTCAGTTGGAACACTGAATATCTTATCCATACTTTGCCAATGTGTCATATTTTTGCAGAGTTAAGTTGTGAAAATGTTTGTGTTGTGCTCACTGAAACAGGTGAAAGGTATGATGACGCAAGTAGAAGTCAGAGACAGACCCACACGGAGCTATTTGCAAAAATGAAATGCTGAAACATTACAATGGAGTGCATCTGCAGTGAATTTCTCTGTTGTTCCTTGGCCACCATCATTTTAACCTTTATACATTTCACGAAAATTAAAACTTCCTTAATTTAAGGACATTAGTTACCATAATTAATTTCCTTAAATAATAAAGATCTATCTATCTGTTTATCTGTATATCTATCTGTCCATCTATTTGTCGATCTATCTGTCATCTATTTTTCAATCTGTGTGGCTGTCTAGTTACCACATAACATACAGGTTATGTAATAACTAAAACTGCAAATTACAGTAGAAATTGTGATAAAAAAAAAATCAAGCTTGTAAAACCAAGTACGCTCATTAATTATAGTGTCAAAGTTTTTTTTTTCCAAACCCCTCTCTCTGACCTCTTGTTTCCATGTTTGTATCCGTAGATTCACGGTGCTTTTCTCTCATGGCAATGCTGTGGACCTGGGTCAGATGTGCAGTTTCTACTTCGGCCTTGGAACTCGCATCAACTGCAACATCTTTTCCTATGACTACTCAGGCTACGGCGTTAGCACTGGCAAACCCACAGAGAAGAACCTGTATGCAGACATCGATGCTGCCTGGCATGCCCTGCGTACACGGTATGTCTTTTTTTTAATTTAAGGGATCACATATAAAACATTTTTTAGAGAAATGTCTTGGCAAGGTAGAAAAAGCACTAAAAGTGGGAGTTATATAACAGTAACGTTACATTGTTTAAGTTCCACTCAAGTAAAAGTATCCCTTTAAAAATCTACTCCTGTAAAATTTATCATCTAAAATGAACTTTGACTAAATGTTATACAATTATTTTTAATTACTTGATGCTAAAGGACAATCCCATGCATCCATGCTGCAACAAAATTTGATGAGGTTCAAACTTTATTAGTCCCTGAGGAGTTCCCTTCAGGAAATTCAAATCTAAAGTGAACTAATTGGAAATATTATAAAATAAAAGTAAAGTGACTAACTCTAAAACTATTGTAAACATTACTAATTACTCATTAAACGGCACAACTATAGCAACGTGTTTAAATATTATGTTACTTTTAACCTCTGCTGTGAAAGAGTAATAAAGATACAGGGGTGAAAAACAAAATTTTTTTTTTTTTTAAATTGCAAGAAAAAATTGTCAGAAGGCTGATGTGTGATTAGTCAGACAGTGCAGTTTCAGAAAACACATGATCACACCTTTTTTTTTACATCTGTTCAGATAAAACGCTCCCACCTATACGTTACTAACAACATTTTTTTATTCTGTCTCAAACCAGGTACGGCATCAGCCCAGAGAATATAATCCTGTATGGTCAGAGCATCGGAACTGTTCCCACCGTTGACCTTGCGTCGCGGTACGAATGTGCTGCTGTGGTTCTTCACTCTCCCCTAACATCTGGGATGAGAGTAGCCTTTCCTGAGACGAGGAAGACCTACTGCTTCGATGCTTTTCCCAAGTAAGTCCAAGTCTGTGCATAATTATTACCTATAAAACTGGGAAGAAAATTCATTACCAGGGATAACATTTCTGCCCAATTTTGAACATATGGGTGCAGATGCAATTAGCAATGCTTTTTCTGATGGCATTATCACTTGAATATAACAATATTTAACAAAACCTATTAAATATATATATATATATATATATATATATATATATATATATACACACAGAAAGTCTGAGCAGAAAGTCTGAGTATATTTATTTTATAATACATATATTTTCATAATCAATGTAGTTCACCAGTATTTTCAGATTAATATTTAATAAATAATAGAATTTACACACATTATGAAATAAAAAATGCAAAAATCTAATATACATATTTTTTTCTAATTATCGGTAAAAATGAAATATTGAATAATTTATTCAATATACCGGAGGTCTTGGCAAACCTTTTGACTTTTTGGCCACATTATGTCCTAGTTAGACACAAGGCCTATGGCAGGAGCAGATAGATGGCGCTATTGTGTTCTATGTATACTATGATAAATGATAGATGAAAATGTTAATCACAATACAAACTGACAGGTGTGGGCCACATGCAGCCCGTGCTTGGTTTACCGCATTATATAAAGCCAAAATAACTGTGTAGATTTTTTTTTTTTCATTTCACATAAAGTTTTTTTTTATGTGTCGTACTAAAACTGCGCCACTCAACCCCATATTCTGCCATTTCATCTTTAATTTTCTAGTTCAGAAAACTAGAATTCGCCTTAAAAAAAGGTTTTCAATAACCTGCTGTAACACCTGAAGTGCTAGATGGTGCAACTCCCACAGCCCACAGCTTCAGGAGTCCATTTGCACATCACTAGTAAGGTGACTTTCACAGACTCTTAAATCAGATGTTGTTTTTTTATTTCTTTCTTCAGTATTGAGAAAGTGTCTAAAATCCCGTCCCCGGTGCTAATCATCCATGGCACAGAAGATAAAGTCATCGACTTCTCTCATGGCCTGGCGCTGTTTGAGCGCTGCCCCAAGGCCGTGGAACCTCTGTGGGTGGAGGGAGCGGGACACAATGACATTGAGTTGTACAGCCAGTACCTGGAGCGACTCCGCCGCTTCATACGGCAGGAGCTGGGCACAGAGCGCACATGACTACGTCAAGGACATCAGCAAGAACCAACACGTTTTCAACGTCTGCCCCCATCTAAACTGGTTTTCTAAACACATTTCTGTGAGAAGTTTTTTTTTTTTTTTTTTCTTGAAGTGTGTTTGGAACACAGAGTGCCTTTAAAGGATCAGTTTCACAGGGGAATGTGTTCATAGATGTCAGGAGTATGCAACTGAATAGTAGTAGAGTTTGTTTATTTTTAAATCAGGAGATTTGTATCATTGCATCTAATGTGTATCAAGTGACAGGAAGTACAGTGGAGGTCCTACACTGTGAAACTAAGACAACTTACAGGACATTCAATAGGCAATAACTTCATACAATTGAGACCCAGATCACTTCCAGCAGGGTTTGCTCAACCTCCAGTCCAAGGTCTAAATGCTATTTTTTAACCGGGTCGCCATGCGACATAGTGGAAATAATGTACTTGAGTTGTACTACTTCACTTTGTTTAAAAAGAAAATCCAGCCATATTTAACTTTTTCTTTTTAACTTTTTACCAGAATAAAATGTTTTATTTTGACAATATATTACTCCTTGAACAATGGCTTGAAATGATCAGCCTGCAGTAATTCTGGCCAAATGGTCTTCTGGTAGAAAATGTTTGGAGGCTGTTGACTTACAGTCACAATAAAACAGAGTTGGAAAGCTTTTGTCAGTTTCTAGGAAATCTCAAGTGATTCGCAATTTCTACGGATGCTCGATAGAACTTTTTCTTGTCTGGTTCAGACACTCTGACTCACAATATGAGGGGATGCTGATTTCAATCTGACACCTTCTCTTCTCCAGCATGCCACAAGGTGCTGTTGTTGAAGTGATAGTGTTGAATATTTGGCCTACCTAAGGTATTGACTCAGAAAAACTGTAGATGATTTTTTTTCAATGTGTGATACTGACATTTTGGCCAATAGGGAACTAATGCAAACCAATACTTAAAAGAATGTTGTTATGAATGTAACAACATTGTATAGGTGACTGTCTGTTTTTAATCGGTAGTATAATATTTTTGATGCATCAAAAATTTTAAATCCCATTACAAGTAATCAGAAGAAATATGTTAGGCTACAATTGTTTCTATTTTTGTCTAACATATATTAAGTCTTTAAGGCAGGGGCTCCAACCATTGGGTTGCAAATCATTTGGAACTATTCTGCACAGAAATGATTAAGGAAAGGAAAGCAAACTCCTTGTCATTGTGAGCCAAACCATTGCACACAACAAAATTCAACCTCTGCATTGAGTTCCTGGGGACCAGTGAGTTGGGACAGAGCCATGCTCAGTGGACCTCAGTCGGGGATTCGAACGTGGAGCCCTCTGGATCCCAGTCCGTTTCCTTAACCACTTGGCCACCGCTGCCCCAAAAGGTTGTTTTTCTTTTTTATTATTTCAATTTGCTTGGTATTTCAAAGTGATCATCGTTGTCTGCACCTCTACACCAAGAGTAACAAGCTTATTTAGGTTCAAAGGCCATCTTTATATCACAAACAACTCAAAGTGTTTTACCAATGATTGTGTTGACAATAATTATTACAGCCAAGTGTGGCCTAGTGTGAGTGCAAATCCTCCACGCCAAAGAAGGACAGGGTTCCCTGCTATAGCATGGTTGGAAATGTTGGACCACAGTGCAGAACAGTGGGTCAGGTTTATCACGGTCAGATGTTGCTGCAGGAACAGCAGCTCACAGTAGTGAAGACGTTGTGTTGATCAGAGGGCTGACTGTTTGAAGAAAGCAGCTGTTACAGCTGCTGTTACACTTGTCCTTGATCGCTCTGCTCTAATGCCACATATACAACAGTCACTGACGTAAGTGTTAGCAAATGGGCTACAGCCTTCGCCTGTGAATAGGACAAGGACGCCCCAGTGTGAGTGCACTCAAAGGGTGCCCGTCAGTCATGTGGTTCCCATGACAATGGTTTGGTGTAGTGAGAAATCAGAGAGAGAGCAGTTATGAATTAACCTGGATGCCTGTTTACTGTGGACTGATTAAACCTTGAGTTAAAAGTACTTGACATCATCATTTTGTGGCTGGGGGCACAACAATATATCTGATTAGACCAGTGCTTCTCAAACAGTGGGGCGGCCCCCCCTGGGGGGGCTCGGTGCGACGCTGACGCTTGTGACCCTGGGGAACATGCTTTTTTTCCGCTCTATTGTAATTGCACATCCTTGTAAGTTGAACTATATCTCTTTCTTTTTGTTTTCTTTATGTGAACAAGGATAAGATGTTATGATGTTATGTCTCTAAAATCACTATTTTATAGACAAATGCCATCATTTATAGTTGCGGCGGAGAGTGGGGGCTGGGGAGGGGCACGGGCTGTTTTCTTCTTGCTAGGGGGGAAGTAACAGAAAAGAATTGAGAAGCACTGGGTAAGACACAAATATATACAGTACATATAAACAGCACATACACAAACCAGATATACAGTATATGTAATTTTCACAACTGGTGGTTCGCTCTACTCTGTGATGTCAGTTACTAAGGTAATTTAATGCAAATTCCAATGCCTGTGTCATAGTGTATATCTAAACATCATTGATCAAGCAAAGAAGTACCAGTGTATCACAAGGCATTAATAGCTTGTGAAAAATATATCATGCACCACTTTATATTTATTTATATATTTTTATATTTCTTTCTATAGAATTTTGCTTTAATTATGGAAAAATGAACCAGACTATAACAACAGTTTCACTTGCTATTCAGTAACCACAGGTGGAGCTAAAATTGGAGTCATGGGCCAGATCATGAAAGATTGAGTATTTGCAGTATTACGATAAATGATGAGTGAAGTAGTGAATAAAGGCAAAATGTTCAAATGCTTTTAGCGTCTACAAGACTATCTATTGGAAAAATACTGGTTTTGCAAGGAAAAGGCATAACGATAATATAAATTAAAAGTATAATTTGGACAAGTTTGGCGGGTCCAGATTGATACACCAAACAGGCCGCATTTGGCCCCCGGCCTTACTTTGTCCAGGTCTGGTCTACGTGGTACCTCTACTACCCTGATTTATAAAGTGAACCCTCTGTGGCAGATTTAAAAGAAGCATATTTGTCATTTTTCAAATCGAATAATGTGTTAGATAAAATCCTCTAGTGGGCTGCTTTCAGTCTGCAGGCCATATGTTTTACAACACTAACCAATGTCATTGTGACAGCATTGCTTGCAGCTTCTGGACTCATCTGGAGGCTTTTAAGTCTTAACAGAAATTCTAAGAGAGCTTAAAAATGCAATTCTTGAATGAATCCTTTCACAGTCTGTAACACAATTTTCTACTAAAAGATATTTTTGTGCTAGGTCTTGGCTCCACATACTGGCAAGCCATGCTTCCGATCTGTTAAATTGAAGCAGGTTGCTTAATTTCTTCTCCTGCACTTATGTTTTTGCCAGCTGTGCATTATTGCCATTATATATTTTTTCTATCAACACGTGTAATACATTCCGTGTACCTTTCCATCTATAGCTTCAGATCAGTAATCCATGCGAAGTGCAGTTGATGTGGTCGACCCTGAGAGGGCAGTCTTTACCCGTTACTGTCAATGTGGCAGATGCACAGCAGATGCACTGCTTCAGATCTGCTTTCGTTGTATTAAATATTACTATTTGAATATTTCAGAAACTCCAGAAATTAGGGCAGGGAAAAAAAGAAAAGACTGTATCTCAGGCTGTTGCGTTGTTGAGCTCTCAAAAAAGTTGTTGGTTATTTATTGTTTTCATCACAAAAATATGGAAAAACTTTTATTTCACTTCATTTCTTTTTGCCTTGTGCCCTATTTAGAGGTTGCCACAGCGAGTCAACATTTTTCATCTCCATCTGTCTGCTGTATCTTCTACTCTGACTCCAACTACCTCCGTGTCCTCCCTCACTACATCCATCAATCTCCTCTTTGTCTCCTACCTGGTAGCTCCATCTCTAGGATCATTCTTCTA
>JAFBJS010003637.1:8290-61342 GCA_016785265.1 Paraplagusia blochii | reverse complement strand
CTGAACATGTCCAAACCATCTCAATCTGTCTTCTCTAGCTTTTCCTCCAAATCTTCCTGCCTGTGTTCACCCTCTAATCACCTCATTCCTGATAAAGATGTGAAAAAATCGGTTTGTTTTTTTCAAATAAGTTATACTATATCCTTTCGTCAAACATATGTCAAATATTTTTGCTTTAACGTGCAAAAAGAGTTGTTGTTGTCCCTTTTTTTTAGGGGTTGCCACACCGAGTCCATCTGTCGTGCATCTTTGATTTGGACAAAATTTTACACTGGATGTCCATCCTGACACAACCCTCACCATTTATCCGGGCTTGAGACAACCACTAAAAACCACTGGCTTGTGCTCCCTAGTGGCTGTTATTTATAACCTTAAAACTTGTTGAAAAAAAAAAATAGTAAACCATTATAAATTGAAATAATAATCACTTATAAAGATCTTCACTGGTGACAAAAACTTTACCATTAAGTTGTTATTTTAATTAAAATGTCACAACAACCGAAGCTGCAATCTGATTGAATCATATTCAAACTACAGTACAGTATTTCCCACGACTCCTGAATCCAGAGACAAGACACCCATGTCCTCCCACTCATTAATCGCTGACCAGATCTGCTTGGTTTCATTTGACACTGATCGAAATTTGATTTCCAACATCCTGGAACAATTTTCCACCATCTTATACCATGAGGTATCAGTGACATACAACACAGCAACAAATCATCTGCAGGATGAAACCGGAGACCAACCTTTGGCCTAACTGTATTTTGCCCCATAGCACTTTAATATAGCAGAACTAACCACTTATGCTGCACAATCGAGGCACTCTGTCATGCTAGAGTACCTAATGGGACACAAGATGTGGAGCACTGTCACATGACGTTAAGGATGAGTATTTATTATTCCTCCATTTCATGCTTCATCTGGTCAGCATCATTTGGAACTGATAAAGATGTACGTTGATTTAACCCCTTGAGTCATTTTGACCGTAAATTAAATGTTGCTAAAGTGATTGCCCATTTATACCACACTAAAAAATGTCCAAACCATGTTGACTTATATTTGACCTCAGGAACCAAAGCAATGGTTAGTTTGAGGAAAATGCATGCATGCATACTGCATTTTGCATAATATTATAGAGTATGGAGAGTTTTTTTAGTTACCAAAGCAGAGATATCAGAAGTGGAAAGTAAATTTGTGTAGTGTGTAAATTAAGTTCATTTTTACTCAGGTATTTTACTTGCTTATTATTTATATATATTTTTTTTGTCCTTTGTGGTGTCTATGAACAGTTTCTTAATAAATGAATTGGTATTAATTAATATTAATACTTCTTATTATTTTCTTTTGGCTTGTCACTTTTTCAAGGGTTGGCACAGCAAATCAACGTTTTACATTTTACACTTGTTTCTGTATCTGACTCCAACTAACTTTGTGTCCTCCCTAATCTCCTCTTTGTCCCCTCCTCTTTATCTTCTACTTCTGGTAGCTCCATCTCTAGGGTCATTCTTCACCAATGCATCAACTGTCCCTTCTCTGAACATGGTAAAATAATCTCAATCTGGCTTCTCTAGCTTTTTCTCCTGTCTTTGTTGTCCCTCTAATCACCTCATTCTCGATCCTGTCCACCCTTGTCCCTCCTGAAGAGAACCTCAGCATCTTCAGCTCCTCCACCTCCAGCTCTGCCTCCTATCTTCTACCTCTTCCTGGTGTCTCTAATCCATCCATCATGGCTGGTCTCACATCTGTCCTGTAAACCTTTCTCTTCACCTTAGCTGACTCTCTTCTATCACAGATCACTCCTGACTCTTTTCTCCAGTTGTTCCATCCTGACTGTCCTCTATTCTTCTCCTCTCTTCCACAGTCACCACTGTTCTGAACAGTTGATCCTAAGTATCTAAACTTCTCCACCTTCTCCACCTCTGCTCCTTGTAACCTCACCATTCCACTGTTCCACCCTTTCATTTTCATCATTCACACACACATATACTCTGTCTTGCTACGATTGACCTTTGTTTCTCAGAAACAGTTTTAGTTAAAATACAGTTTATCTTGACACTGGCTTTAAAGCCTATTGTTGAGGAGAAATCGCTGCTGAATTTTACTGGTGTGTATTGTACTTTAATTCACCCAGTACTTTAACACTGATGATGTTGTTTAGTATATTGTTTATGTGACAATGCGTACATTAGTGAGGACTGTGAAAGTAGGAAGGCCTATTGAGATGACACAATGTAAGGTGTGAGTTCTCACGCCCTGAGACACAGAACCCATGTTTGTGCTCTGGTAGGCACACACAGATGGTGAACCGTTTGAGCGCAGCGAATGCACTTCTTTCTGAATAATTTTAGAGGAAAGAAATAAGCCTCAGCCTTAAAATATTTTTGCTGCTTCCTCTGTCAGCATTTGGTTTAAAAGGCACAAATATTTACCAACACTCTCTGATAAGCTTTTAGGCTGCATTTATCAAAATAAACTTGCAAATATTCATCTATATCTTCTACACTGTGGCCATTTTAAAGATCTGCTGTGAGTTCTGTCTGTTCCTGTTCCTGCTGTCAGTGGGTTGATGGGTAATCAGTTTGTATCGCAGTCACCTGTGTCTTTGTCATTAGTCTCAATTGTGCCACCTGGTGCCCTTATATATATATTTATATCCCCTCCACACTCAGTCTTTGTGGGGTCCTTGTTTGGTCAGTGTACCTGTGTTAGATGGTCAGTCAGGTGATGGTTGTGTTTGGTGTTCTGGTCTGCTTGTTTTTAGTTTAGATATAAATTTATGGTTTCTAGTTAGTTTCATGATTTTCTTTTTTTTGTTTTGGGGGTAAAACCCTGTTATGTGTTTTTGGGTCCTACCTGCTTCATCAAAACATAACATCTTGTGTTTAATTGTGATTAATTGGTTTCAGGTAAGAACAAGGCAAACAACTTAATAGTATCAGATGAGAAAATGAATTGTTAGGAACGGAGTTAAATTGATGTTACATTAGAATGTTATAAAGACTGAAGTCATCAAAATAATGTTGTGTAATATTGTAATTTATAAAGCAGTCGAGGGACGAAGGTGGAATCCACCAGCGGCCTGCTTGTCACTGAGGTGCTCTGATCATAGAACCATCCTGACCCATGTAACTTCCAGTGGACTCACCACCCACAGGAAGGTTCACAGTATGGAGCAGTGTGATTTGGGTGGCAGGTGTGGAGACTTTTTTTCCTCCAGATCCCTTTAATATTTGATATTAATTAAAGGGTAAACCAAACACCAGCCTCATGTTTATACATACATTGACCTAATTCTCTTAAATGGACCAGGGCTGTCATTGAGCTGTGGGGAGAATATATTAAGATGTTAAGAAAATGTCATGTACTATAACACAAACATGGATAAGTCAGTATATTCAGTGATGCGTTATTCACTATTCAGTCTTTAAAATGTCTGTGATAAATAAAATGGTGATGACCAGTAGGTTCAGCTCTTGAACTGATAGACAACTCTTGTCTATTCACTCTGCTGTATGTTATTAATTTTCAACCTTGGTCATAGACCTTGATTCAGTGTCAATATAAGATGATGGTTATATAGCCTGAAGGCCTATTTCCTTTTTATGAAACAAAATGACTTTTCAGAAATGTAATTTAGATGAATGGAATTTAAGTGAAGAATGACTTTAAACCTTGAATAAATATAGAGATATATTTTGTTTGGACATTCACTAAATCATTTAAAGTGAAAAAGACATTTAAAAATTTAATTGGATAATTAAACACCTTTTACTTGTCATTTTAATATATTTTTTTAATATTGCTTTTACATTAAATAGTCTAGTACAATGGCTCTGACTAAGTTTCTATCAAGCCCCATTATCGGAAACATTTTTCAATCCTCTGTAAGATGTTTTTTTTCCTTTTTGCACAAACCACAGAATGAGTTGCTGCCACCTAGTGACTAGAGGTTTGTTTCATGCATCACTGTAGCTTTTTAATAATTTAATTTAAATTTAATCGTAAGACGCCTTCATTTGTTACCTTTGAATTGCGAATTTCAGTTCAACTGAAATTATAATATATTCATTATTTTTTCCTGTAATTGAACAAGAAACTAACTGTAGCACCTCAGAATCAGAATGATGGAACAAGACATTTCTATGTACTGTACATGATGGTGACAGAATCACTGGAACACCTGGTTTTGATAACTTTGTAAACTGAGGCTGTTGTGTGTATGTTTACAATGTACATGTTTTTTTATGTGTGTCTTTAGATAAGAATAAAAATGTAGTTGACCATATCTTGTCACAAAGTTAGTTGCCAACCAAAATAACCTGAATTTAGAATATAAAAAAACACATTAAATTGTTCAGTCAAATGTTATATTTATATTAAATATAACATATAATAATAATTTGCCTTTGTAAATTGCATCAACCACTAATTTCAAGATGAATTGCTGACAAAGGCCAGATACCTGTGAAATATAGCCAGGTTCACACTAATGTGTCACATTTCTTCTCCTCTGAGCTACAGTTGCTCTTTATCCTTCAACAGCGGCAGCGTTTGAAGGCCAAAAAGTTATTTATTTTTCTTGTTGGGTCTATTTTGATGATAAAGTAAAATCTCAACCCGCCGGCAGTCTCTCTTACTTCCAAATGGAGGGTACAAGCCGCCTCTTCTGGCAGCTTCCTCGCTAACGCTGGGGTGGGGACTCTGGCGGTACCTAGCTTGGAGCCTCAAGAGGTCCTAGCACCGACCCTGTCCTTCAAGTTGCGTTGCAGGGTACTGAATAATTCAGTTGGTTAATATTTTAATTTGGCAGCAGTGGTGGATTAGCAGTTAAGGAAGTGGACTTGGGCCTGCAAGGCTTTAGGTTCTAATCTACCAGCTGCCACGTACTTCCAGTGGCCTCACCACCCACAGGAAGACTCGCAGTATGGAGTAGTGTGATTTGGGTGGCAGCAGTGGAGACTACTGAAGAAAGCAGCATTGGTCTCTATCCAAAAAAAATGTATATTGTGAGCCTAAAGCAGGCATGGGCAAACTTTTAGGCTTGTAGATAGGCTAAAATGCTAATATGCATCTAGCCTTCTTGACTCCATCTTTATGGAAGTTGTGGGTATTGCAGGGAAAAGGGAAAAAAAAGAAGTTTCAAGGGCTGGATGACAAAGCTGAATGGGCTGCATCTGGGCCCCGGGCCTTATTTTGCCCATGCCTGGCCTAAAGCCATGGAGAACTCAGACTTGGACATTTGCTGATGTTGAAAAGGTTTCCTTGACGAGCTCGTTGACCTGACATAATGTGCTATAATTGATTAATGAATTCCATTCCAGTAACAGTCCAATTCTGCTTCAGGTTTTGGCGCTAACAGGTCCCCCCAGAAGAGGATGACAGCAGGGAGCAGCAGTGGAGATGCTGTACAGTGTACCAACTCCAACCACCGCTAGAAGACAAACCGCGATTGAACCTCCCACCCTGAAGTGTGAGGCAGCTGCCCGTGGTAGAAGAGGAACCACCAGCCAGGACAAAGCGACGGACAGGAACTATTTGCCCCGCGCCCCTGCTTTTCTTCTCTCTGTGGCGTCAACAGTGTGAAGGGGAAGGCAGACCGAAGGATAAGTCAAGAAAAGGGGGGACAGAAAGGGAGAGAGAGAGTGAAAGAGGAGGGAGGGAGGGAGAGAGAGACGGACGAGCTGGAAGACGCAGTAATGACAGAGCAGCAGCTGAAAAATAGAACAACTATTGTACAGGAGCAGGAGATTGATCAGGCAACTGACTGAGCCCGCGACAGATGTGATTTCCAAACGTTGTGACCGGTTCAGTGCCAGCGGGGAGCCCTCTTCCACCACCACACTCACCGCCGGCAGCCTCAGCCTCTTCTCCCCGGGACTGGAGGACATCGCACGGCTGTCGGTGAGGGCAGCGCTGCTGCGCACAGCCGTGCCATGTGTCGCCGCGCGGCATAAAAGATCTTTGTGGGCTGCCTCACACCGGGGGACAGGTGCTGCCGCCTCAGCCCGCGTTCAAGTATGGGTGTGTGTTAGGACTGGCCGGGGAACACGGACACGGAGACTCGCGCGCACACACACCCCCTCACGGACAGTTGTCTAAAGGATGTCAGGCCGACGTCCAGGACCAGTTCTGTCCTGAGACAGGTGCGACACTAGTTTGCGGAACCTGACGCGGGATCTGGGGGACGCGCCGAACAACCTTCTCCTTGGTCCGGTCATCCTTGGATTTTTCTGACATTGTTTCCACCGGGACACGCTGCTCACGCACTCGCTTTGTCCGTGCTTGGGCTCCACCATTTCTCACACGGCAGTTTGAGGTAAGTGGACCCGACCCCGCCGCTGTTGGTTCGGCTCAGGGTTCTGCCCAGCCTCCAGCACCGCTCTGTTCTGTCTTCGACTGTTTATTGCAGGACTTTATTGGAGCTGTATAAGGATGGATGAGTTGGGTCTGGTCAAACTCTACCTACTTCTATCTAAAGTCATGATCTAAGTCATTACTGCAGAAAAGACCACATTATATAAATGACGTTGATAAAGATGTGGGGAAGTGTTGAGTTATTCTCCCAGAGTTGTTTTACTCTGACTTCATAGACATAAGGTGCCCTGTAATTTGTATTAATACCATATTGTGTGTTTAATCCTGCTGAACATGGTAACTGCCCATATCAAGTACACATGGATGTATAACAAACAAAATGCAGATTACAGATCATCATTAGGTTTAATCCAGCCAAGGCACGACACCGCTGGAGTGTAATAACCCAGTTTTCATACTGTGCAGCCTCATTTTAATCTTCATACTGCGCATAGCTCACAGCCATGTCCACAGGAGCATTGAGACACTTTGACAGTGTTGTCTGGATGTACAGTACAGTACAGCAGCCATCCCTCTATTGACTGTACATTTCAGATTTATGTATGGATTGACAGCTGTTATATATTGATCATTTCCTTGGGGTTTGATGAAGAGCATCAGGTTAACACTGTTGCCCTGATACCGACTTAGTGTCACGCATCCATTTTCTGTGAGTACATTAGAAGAGATGAAATTTCCTCCCTTTTTTTTCTTATGGCAATGGCTAAATTATAATCTGCAATGCCAGATAATATTGCTTGAACAAAATTTTTGTAATATCTGTCAGAGTTGTTATCGTTTTTTTTGTTTTCGATAATGAAAACCTGATAATGCCCGAGTCCTGAGATGTTTTCCCCAGATTTTGGTGCAAACAGTTGCATATGATCAGTTGATATTGGAAATTAAGTGTTTGGACAATATGGTAGTTCGGCAAAATGTTGATTTTTGGGTTATTTACTTCTTATTTTGTGGATAGAAGAATGGGCAGATGGGCTGACGTAAAAAACAATCACACAAATTATATCATAAAGGAAAAAAATACTGGATCATCAAGTTCCTGAGTCCATTTTTCAAATGGGACACCAGTCAATCTCTGAGTCAAATGAAGTCTCTCTGTGAGGCAGCACGATGTTTTTGTTGTGGTCCTCGATTCACTTGGAGACTTTCAGTCCCTGTTTTTGTCCAGTACCAAGGTCCATGGACTGTCAACAGCAAAAAAAAAAAAAAAAAAGTCAAGTCACCAAAGTTCAGGGAATTTGTATGAAGAGCCCATGTGTTGTGTGGGAGCTATAGGGGGAGAATGGTGTATTGAGGGAGGCACATCTAGAGAAAGCGAGACAGTTCTTTTTATCTGGTGTGAAAAAAAGATTCCGCCAACAGAATACCAGCACCTTCACTGAACGTGCTGTCATTCACGCAATGTCAAGTCTGCCTTCCAGGCCAAGAACCTCTTTAATTCCACTTGCCTGGGTGCTGTCACCTTCTTGACAACCAGCGTTTGAGAGTTTCCGTAACAAGATTAAGGTAAAATCTCCAGTCCTTGTTAGCGCACCGTCATATTCTAATGTCCTCTGGTTGATTGGTGTCATGATGATGACAACTTGTATTTAAAAGTCAGCTCACTGCTCCGACCCTTGGACAGGATGGTGCATGTTTTGTATTGCATCTATATTTCCATCTCAAAATAGAACGAGTTGATATGCAAACTGAGGTAATGATTGGTGGGTTTGTTATGTATGAATGTATATGCAGCTCAAGTGTGGAGAGGCATTTACAAGAATAGTAAATCGTCATCCTCTCTGATGTTGAGTGCAACACCAGGGGGCAATGTTCTGCACCAGTCTTTGGTTCCGAGTTTATCCACAGTGGGAGGCGGGGGGCGGGGAGGGAAGCAGCGCAGTGCGTTATGATGGAGAAAATGCAGGAGCAGTAGAATATAATAACAAGAAAAACATAAAGCGAGTCTTTGAATGTTGTCGCTTTTGTCTGTCTGTCAAAGGAGGCCAAGCGCCTTTCACACGCGGTGACATTTTCTGATAGGAGCTGTCACATCAGCAGTAATTACAAGAGAAATACCATCTGAGAGAATACATTAACCATCGTAAGACAGAATGAGGAACTCTTGTTTGATATGAGCTCTGATTGTGTTGTCTGGGGCTGGTTTCTATTTGTTAGGATCAAAAAACAAATTATCTTTTGATAATAGACTTCAGAATTACAACATCACTCTTTTGTGGGCGCTTCAGGGAATTAATGGGGTTGGTTGCGACATTGAGAAATCTCAAATAATAGTTTGTAGTTGTTAACTATGGTGATTATCATAACAAAACCTAAGGATTTCTCAGAATGTCTTTACGGATGTTTGACAGAATCCAATATTTTAGGGTACCATCGTACTAATTCATATAATACACTGTAAAAGTGATAAATGTTTTCTCAGTCCATATTTATATCAACAATCTAAAGGAGGCACCGCTCCTGCCAAGAGAAATGACTCAGTAGGGGGCAAGATTACACAGGGAATTACGCAAGACAAACAAGAGGACAGCAATCGAAGGAAGCTGTGCAGCTGACATCAGTGCTTTCTATTTCTTACATTGCATCATGTGGTTATTTTACACTCACTTATATTATATTTTTCATCTTTCTTCTCCTATTGTCAGTTGGTGTGTCTATTAAAACAGTTCCTTTTGTTAAAAGACACAGGTTTTGGGATGTTGTTTAGTTTGCGCTGCATTTAAATGAATCGTTATCATAATCGTATTCACTATTAGGATTGTTTAAAAAAAAGTGCAAACGTTTCAGGAGAAAAGATAGCAGCACGGGATTCTTCAGAGAATTCAAGGCTGCTCTGAACCAGTGTAAATAACCATTCTCCTGGGAACCACACTTCTACCAATACTGCCTAATGGGCACATTGGTCATTATCTAGTTCAGGGATTCCCAAAGCGTGGCGCGGGCACCCCCGGGGGTGCGTGAGCTGCCACTAGAGGGTATGTGAGAGAGACAATTTGATGGTAGTTTATGCTATTTTTAAGAGGTGATTTTTTTTTTTCTGAGGATGTGGGGATTAAGCAGTTACTTTGTAAAATTTAGAATCACAAATGAGCATTTTATCAGTAAATAGATCGCACTCCAAGTAAAACGGTTTCGTGAAAGAAAACCATTCCATCCTCATTCCTTTTAGCTTGGAACCAGATGCGTTGATTAAATGTGCTGTTATTGCCTTTGAGGATATTTGTGCAATTTACACGATCACAACACCAATAAGTGAATGCCTTGGAGAAGAAAAATCAGGACAAACAAATGCCCAAGCGTACAAGGTTTTTGTTCAAATGACAGAGTTTGGAGAACAAGGCTAAATGTCTCTGTAGAAAACACACAGGAAGTTAGCATTCTAAGCTCTTGGTGCTGACAGCTTTTCTTTTTTTCTCCATCACCTTTGCTTCTTCTCACAGCTTTTACAAACTGCTCACTGAAGCTTCACTAATCCTTGGCTAGCAGCACCCCGTAATTTATTACAGCGATAGTTAATTTGAAGAGATCCACATCGACCATTGCTCAGATCTTCAATCTTGGCACTGGCATCAGCAAGTGTTTGTTCTGAAGCATTTTGCCACGTTTTGACATAAAGGAATAACAGGCTCATCACATTGTTTGCCTTCCTCTCTTTTGAGTATTTCATGTGATTCCGTCATTAGAGCCAGTAACTATGTCTTTCCGTGATTCTGAGCTTCTCAGCGTCGTTACAATGAACTCCCTGTTTGTGATTTCCTTGTAACGGCAACAGCCGCACTGCAGCCTTCGCCTCGGAGCAAGTGTGACACCCATGTGCTGAAATAACAGGTGCCTTCACAGTGACTTAATCCTCCTTTCTCACCTCCCCGCTGTAGCCTGCCAAGGCTTTGCATCACCTGTGGAGCTAAAATTCACAGATTAGAGAGACAAATGTCGATTTTTCTGAAAGGCGGTTGAAAGCCTACTTCAGCAACATAGACTTATGACTTCAAAGAGGCCTTAAGCAGGTTGAAGGAGTGCCATATGTTTTGCTGTGTTGCCCACTAGAGCCTGGTTGCTTTGTGCCTGTAAATATGTTAAATGGTCCACTATAGCTCCAGTTTCCAACTTTAAAATAAATCTGCATAATACACTTATTTTGAATTATGTTTTGCACATACGTAATTAATTGCAATTCAATCACATTAATTGCATATAAGGACATTATCATGATTAAAAGTTGTAATTGTTCCCCAGCACTAATTTCAAACTTATCGTCAGCATTAACACACCAGTAACATTTTATAGTGCGTTCAGTAAAAACGTTGTGATGCAAATGCCCTAAATATAATCTCATTGAGCTGCTTACCACACAAAGATGACGATGGAAAAAGTTGAATTAATGAATGGATGGACTGTGTATAAGTCATCGCTTATGCATAGTCAGAAAGTCTGTATATAACTCTAAATGTGCTGTTATTGATGTGGGAGTGGAGGCCTTTTTCCTGCTTCATTTTTTTCCTCTTACATTTACATTCCATACTACTCACCCAGGGGTCAAGGAACTGGACTAGGGTCCGAAGGGTTCCAAGTTCTAATCTACCAGCTGTCAGGTTACGACTGAGGTCCATTGAGCTTGGCATCGTACCCACTCGCAGCTCCTTGGGCGCTCCAAGCTGCCCACTGTTTACTTTGGTGATGGGTTAAATACAGAGGTCACATTTAGTTGTGTGCAGTGGTGTGGATCACAATGTCACATTGACGAGGAGTTTGATTTGCTTCTTTTCCCTTTTGGCAAAATTAGTCATTTTGATCCTAAAATAGGTTGTTTTTGTTAATCTGAGTTTTTTTTCTTTGGGGATTTGGGAGGGAAATGGTGGGGGAAGGGCTGTTGATATGAAGGGATGGGTGTACAGTAAGGCAGTATGAATGAAATCAAATTAACTTAAACTGGCTGAAGGAACCAGGAACCAGCCCAGCTACAATCATTAACGTAACTACACTGTAGCTGTGAAAACAGATGCAGGTTCTCAGAGTGCTGTTCCCCAGCTTTGGCTTATAACACACTAATCACAACATTCCCGTGTCTGGTTTAGTGAGGAACAGTAATCAGTGCCAGCTCTGGAGGTTCTTGGACTCTGGGATCTCAAAACTACTATTTACCGCCAGATTATAAACAAATAAAAATGCTCAAGATTCCCAAACAATAGGTTAGCTTTTGTTGTGACTCTTCAAAATAACACAGGACTGTGTGGTCTAATAACATTCACATGATGGTAGCGCCAACACCCTCAGTGTGTCTGCTGCTGAATTAATTCAGCTCTAACAATCAAGATCAAGTTAAGGCTATAGATGTTGCTATAGTGATCAAATTGCAACATCTTGGGCTTAGTAAGTAGAAATGATAATATCTTCTTTGAGGAAACACAAAGTTGATTTGTGTGGCCTTTGCAATCTTAAAGTGTTTTGCCTACAATTAAGTCGGAAGCTCTGAAGTGCTGCTGATTTTTTTTTTTTTACCTCATAAATTAATCATTTTATGTAGTCAGACAGCAATGCACATTATATAAAAACTTCAATTAATAATGAAATATGACTTATTCTACTGACATATCCTGGAAAAGTCAGGAAGGGACAGCATTGTATTTTTGTAATTTGACAAAGTTATTGTATCTAATTTGTCAAACGGTCAAATGAATTCCCTTTCTTACCCTCCTGAGGAGGTGTAGGGGGTCGCCCTTGTTTGTCACCTTTTTCAGCCCCCTGGGTATTTGCAGGTATTCCTTCACACATGTTGCGTCCAACCTTGGTTCCCCTCATTACCATCCATCTGTTGTCCTCTGCTTGTTTTAACCTACCCTCTTTACCAGACCTTGATGTCAAGGCCTCTCAGGCAGTTGGTTTCTGTCGAGAGCCTGTCAGGCTGTGGAACCTACATACTGGGACCCGTGAATGGGACAAATTGACCGTAACAATGTTCCCACCAAGAATATTGTAGTGAGAAAAGGCCAAGGTGAAAGGAAAGGCCTAAAGATTGAAGTGCAGGCCAACCACACTGCAGGAGGAGGCAGGTCAGTCCCTACAAATGTGGGATTAAAGACGTTTATTAAACCATATAACCTTGTCTTTAAAAATCTCTTTGCTTTCTATGCAAATGCCGACGCTCACAAGTCTTTGATTGTTTTGATTGCCCAAGGCTATCTTTGGTATTGCTATAGCAGCAGAATAAACACATTCCAACCACTCTATAAGCCCTTACTCACACAGACACACAAACAACAAGCCTCTATCTCAAGGACTAGATGCCTTTTAAGTTCTTGACGCCTTTCAGTTTTTTTTCTCTGCGCCAAGGTTTTTGCATGGTCGGGTATCGTACTACAACCCAATAATTGCACAACAGGATCACATCGACCAGTCACTATGGACCCCCTCAACCTTCCCTCTCAACCTCTATCTCTCTATCACATTTTTTAAGCCTTGTCTTTCCTGCCATCTCAGTTGTCCATCTTACTTGTGCCTTTTCAAGGCAGCCAATAGAGACTTCAAAGACCCAACTCAATGATAATCAGTCTTTCATTTTTATTTCCTTTATTGCTACTTCCAGTTATAACCACTGACCGCCGTCCTTTGGTCTAATTCATTTTTCCGTCCTCATAAACTGTCACAGTTTGAAATAAGAGTCGGCAGGTATCTGGTTTTGTAAGCCTGAGGAAGTGAGGTATTACAAGAATAAAATGTAGACACTTTCCCTAGTGGCTAAATGACTGTTAAACAAAGATGAACCTTAAACTGCCGTGCAGCATAGGCAGATATTTCATATTACATATGAAATATTAATTCCATAGTAACAAAGTTATTGCATACATATGTATTAATTAGTTTTATGTAGGATTTATACTTTTGTTCTATAACAGGGGTTTCCAAAGTGTGGAGCGGGCCCCCCTGGGGGGTCGTGGTGCAATGCTGAGGGGGGCATGTGTGACCCTGGGGAACATGCTTTTTTTTCCGCCGTACTACAATAAAGTGTAATTGCACATCCTTGTAAGTTCAACTATATCTCTTTTTTTTTGTTTCTTTATGTTAACAAGGATAGGATGTTATGCAGAGGTGTACCTACAACTATTTTATAGACAAATGCTGTTATTTATAGTTGCGGAGGAGAGTGAGAGGTGGGGGACGCAAATTGTTTTCTTCTTGCTAAGGGGGGGCGTAACAGAAAAAGATCGGGAAGCTAACCCTAACCATAGACAAGAGCTGTGACGCTATGTGTTTAAGTAACCTTCATTTAGCAGCTGGCGCCACCCAAGTGACATTGCACCATATTGTGAGCCTTCTAGTGGGTGGTAGGCCCACAAGAAATTATGTGGGTCGGGACAGTGCTTTACTCAGAGAACCTCAGTGTTAACTTAGTAGCGTGTGGATTTGAACCTGAAACCCTAAGGACCCAAGTCTGCTTCCTTAACCACTAGGCCACCACTGCCGACTGCTCAAGTAATCTTTGTTCTCTAATCGTTAACTTCAAATATTTAGGTGAAAATATTTGGTAAAAAATAAATCAAATACTGATGGAGAGAAGATGGTGTTGGGAAATGTTGGAATTTGAAGGTCTCTGCATTGTTTCCATTATCTCTCAGGGAATGTGGGATATGGGAAGGCTAGGATGGGAAAAAGTCTGTCTGACACCAATAACTTTCAATTTTGTCTGGAATATGAAAAATCTGAAGAACTAAATCACATTATATACGATTGCTCCATACAGTGGTAACTTCTGTCTTGGGCCAGACACAATCACTATGTTTATTTGCAATAGTTTTCTTCCAGTACCAAGTTATGACAGTGCAAGAACATGAATTACCAAACAAATGGGCACAGTTTCCATGCTGTATAATGGGATACATTTGAAGTTGATGCTGGTCACATACATTCTGAATAACTTGCCAAATATCACAGCATGAGTTTGAGGAGAATATGCCCCACGGGTAGGACTTACATTATCCTGCCATAGTTTTATAGCTGAGTAATTTCTTTGGGGAAAGTTTCTGCCCAAATGGCTCTAACCTGTAGTTTTATGCTCATATCAAATGTGCAAAAAAATAAAATAAATCAAAAACATGCTCAACGATTTGGCCTTTCTCTGAAATAGTTTGCTCCACTCTCAGCTGCTGTTGTCTCTGAGCTGCAAGACTGTGGATTTGCATTAAATCTTAAAACCGTGTTGGAAACGATGTAAACATCAAGTACCATTCTACGGATGTATAGTGGGTTCAAGGGTAGTTTCTGAAAGGGACTGTAATTCACTGTGTGTTTATTCTTGTCTGAGATGCTACATTGACGGGAAGAAATAGGAAAAAATGTGATATTTCTGAATTTATGTTCTGAGAGAGTCTTCTCTCGGCTGCCCTTGACAGGGGTTGCCACGGCGGATGATTTGCCTCGATCGCTCTGCGTCTCTTGCCGCTGCTGCCTTTGCACCCAGCATTTTTATGTACTCTTTTTAATCTTCTCCTGGGTCCACTTTTAATCTCGCCTGACAGCTCAATCTCTAACGTCTTTCGTTACATATATGCACCAAGTCCCTGAGGCACATGTCCAAACCTTCTCAACCTTGCGTCACTAATTTTAACTCCAAACTTTGTAACCTGACCTGTTTTGCTTATATTTGCTTTTAAAATCCTGTCCATGCTGGTCAGTCTCACCTTTACCCCTTCAGTCGAACACTCTTTATTTTTTTCTTACACTTTTTATCCCCTCGTATGTTGATCCCAGATCCCGGAATACATCTACGTTCACATCTCATTGCAAATTCATCTTTTCTCTTGCATCAATTTCAACATAACAAGCGTTATGTTGTGCATTTGCTGACCCTCAATGCTTTCCTATCCAGAGCAATTCCTACCTTTGGAGCTCCTCTGCTTACCTCTCTCCACTCCCTAAGATTACAGTGTCACCTGTGAACATTACAGTTCTCACAGACTCACCTTATCTGTCAACCTGTCCATCTCAATGGCCTCAATTTTAGGTTTAAAAATCTAAGCATTTCCTCTCTATTTATACATCATATTTTTTCATCAAGTATTTCATTTTTATTGCTAAGAGAACATTCATTCATTCATCTTCATCTGCTTATTTGCAACTTAAATAAATAATTTCATTGATATGTTATGGAGTAGTACAATCTATACCTGACTTTGGCAAACTACAGCCGTGGGGACAGATGTGACGTTGTGGCCTAATTACCCCAAGGGAAAAAAAGGCTGAAAGCTTTTGCAAATTATTTTCCAATCATGATTTACTTTACTCGACTGTCAAATGTTTTTTAACCCAATATGATGTACGTATAGAAATGTTTGTTTACGCCTGGTCTTTCATTTATCACTGACCTTTAAAGAGAAACTGTGTTTCACCAGCACATGGGGCTGATGTGATGAGTTTGACACCTTAGCGAAAGACAAAGAGCACTTTTGGTACTCTTTCTGTAATGGAATGTCCATCATCATTGTCCTGATGCATTGCCATGGTTGTCTCCATGGTGTTGGTGTTTAACATCATATATTATAAAGTTGAGGCTCCTGCTTCAGCCTACTCCTCATGATTTCGTCAACATCGTCTCATTGTAAAGTATTGTGTTAAACAACTCGTGGTCTCTTCGTCTTCTCAGCTGCCTCATTTTCATGACTTCTTTTGTCCTCCTCTGTGACATTTTTGGTTATTTTTCAACTCCCCTCTAACTATTCAGCAAACAGTTGGTTTTCATCTCTTCTTATCATCCCATTTCTTGGTATTGCACCTTTTTTCTGTCATACAACTTTGGTTTCATGCAGCTAAACTTTCTGATCTGCTTCTGTTGCTGTTCTCCCTGCCAGATGTCTTAACTTTTCTGCACTTCCATATCTCCCTGAATATTCCACTTGTTCCTGCCAGAGTTTTACTTGGAGCACTGCCCCGTATTTCCTCATTCCAACACCAGCTTTCTTTGTACTTTTCGCTCTGACCAGCAGTCCGACCAAAGACATGAGATTGAAAATATGAAGCTGAGGAGAACTGCATGCAAAAAGAGAGAAAAACCCACCTTGAAGCAACAGGTCTGGTAATAAGAGTTGGAACTCTGATGCTAGCTATAAATCACATCAAGAAAAAGAACCAATTTCTCTCCATATCCAAGATGCCTGAGGGAAGGAGCCCGACCACCAATAATATGTCCTTTGATAATTGCAGCTGAATGTAAGTGCTTACAAAACCAGATTTGTACAATGGACGGCAATTGTTCAAACTGTCAATTGATTACATGGTATTAACTCCGCTCTCGCAGACAGTCTCTGCGTTGAGGAGACACCTGGAAGAGACAAAGAGGATTGGGCTTTATTCAAGACAAATGTGTTTATGCAGCATTTTATACAGTATGGTTGGTCCCTCTGTATTCATTTACATTTATTGTTCTGTACAGAATACAACAGCAACAAAAACTAAAACTTTAAATGGTTGATTCCACACAGGCATTGAGAACACCACGGGTCATCTGTATTTGCATCCATCTGATGTTGTTCTTGACTGTTGGGACAATCAGAATGGCTCTTTGTCTGCAGGTTTTAGAGGGACACAGTACTGACCCAAACTAAGCTTGGACTAGGATCAATGTGAATGTCTTTCTTTACAATGGTGAAACCAGGGAAAATGTTTTAGAGGTGTTTTCACTGATCTGCTATATTGTCAGTGGACTCTTCATGGCTTTATTTGCTCTAAAAATCAGCACCAGAATCTGTCTCTCACCATTAACCAGGACTGGAGCCTGGATCATGGCCACCTCCATTGTTCTATGGCGCCACTGAGACATTTGGCTTACTTATTTTTAGACGCACATACACACCAACATAAGATAGCATGAAATTTTACTCAAATCTCCCACTTGGCAATTGATAGATCTCTGTCTCTCTCTCTCTTGCCTATAATTGGATTTTTTTTTGCAATATCTTGTCCTTTATTTGTATTGTAAATAACTTTTTGTAAATAATAAAAACATAATTATAACAACATACACATAAAGTATTAAGAAATAAATCCCTGTAAAATCCCATGATATAGTGAGATTAGAATTACAAAAAATATCAGATACAAAAACATGATACAGAGAGGAAAAACTGTGTATTCATATATACTGTACATATATGTATATGTGTGTGTGTATATTTGTGTATGTAAAAATATATATACAGTTTCTCTCTCTGTATCATGTTTTATATAATATATATACATATAATATAATTTTATCAGTCAAATAATTATATTCACCATTTCTTTCATACGTTGGATCACAATTTGGATGTTGTTATGGGGAGGAATTTTTTTAAGTACTACATAACAAAGAAAAAAAACTGTAGTCTGCATTTGAATTAACTTAAGGTTTTGCCTTATATTAAATGCTGTTTCTAAGTAGTACAGTGCTTCTCGAGTAGTGGGGCGGGCCACCCTGTGGGGGCACGGTGTGATGCTGAGGGGAGCACGTGTGACCCCGGGGGACATGTTTTTTTTTTTCCGCCACGCTATAATAAAGTGTAATTGCACATCCTTGTAAGTTGAACTATATCTCTTTCTTTTTGTTTTCTTCATGGATGCGATGTTATGCAGAGGTGTACCTAGAACTATTTTATAGACAAATGCTATTATTCATAGTTGCGGCAGAGAGTGGGTGGTGGGTGGGGGCGCAAATTGTTTTCTTTTTGCTAGGGGGGGGCGTAACAGAAAAGAATTGAGAAGCACTGAAGTAGTGCAGTACAAAGTCTGTTTTTTTTGTATGATGTTGATGTGATTCTGTGTTTATTTAATGCATATGAAACAAGAACTGCTTCTAATTTCCCCTTGTTTGATGAAAACAAACCTCTTCTTCCAACACACTCCTTGTCACTTGTTTGTCACTTGTATCCATTTCTTTATTATCATTTGATTCCTTTGCTGTTTGGTAAATGGAAACAGTTGCAGGCTGTTATGATGACGTGCCCTTTGTTACTGATTTATTTTATGGACCTCTAAATATAGCACACAGTCAGCATTTTGTTAAAGTCTCTACGCTACTTTTAAGTCACACAATTTCACAATTCATACCATATCATCTAAAAAAACATAATTTAAAAGATTGTTTACTCATACTAACATTGCCTGCCTCTTTGTGAGAACACTTCTTAAACCTAGGGGTTCTCAAATGTATCGCTGTTTTTAGGAACAAATAATTAGAGTGCCCAATAATGGGCAGTTGGTGGCCTAGTGGTTAAGGAATTGGACTTGGGTCTGCAAGACAACTGGTTCGAATCCCTACCGCCAAATTACTGCTGAGTTGCCCTGAGCATCATCCCCTCACACTGCTGCCCTGCTCACTACGGTGATGGGTTAAATGCAGAGGCATAATTTCCCGAAGGATACACCGAGGGATTAATAGAGTCCTAAAAAAATGGCATTGTAAATCGTGATCATTTAAAGGAAAAATAATAGTTACTGTCAGAACCACAGCCCCACAGTTTGGTTGATATGATATATTTAACATTTTCAGCACAGGTAGATCACTTTTTGTGTCATGATTAAATGGTAGCTCTAAAGCCAAAAAAGTGTGGCCACCACAGTATACAGAAATGTGCACAGTGCAATGTGTCTAAGTGGTTTTAATGATATTCTATTTCTTGTTATGTTGCTGGTGTTATTTTAACTTGAACAATGAAGATCGTAATCGAAATCCGAGTTATTTCACTCTCAGATAGTCAGTCTCTGATAACAGGAAGGTGTTTCACATTTCTTTTGCAAAGCTTTAATTAAAGAGTCAACTTTTCAGCTCTGTAGACATCAGGACCAGGGCAACAACAGCAGAGAAAGTTTCCCAACTCAATTCTCAACCACAGAGCTAAAAAAGAATACCATCATTTAAAAGTCTAGGACATATCAGGGATACCATGACATAAGAGAACTAGTGACTGAACAGGCTTTACCACTTACACACTGCGTATAGATATTTTGGGTGGAATAAATAGGGAATAATGATCCAGGATAACCTCACTCCTGAAACGAGCTGCCACTGACTCAACATTCAGATTGGCCCCCTGCCTTCACAGCATGTTGCTAATTCATAATGGAAGTGTTTTCTTTTTTTTCATCTCCTTTTTAGGTTATAAATGACTCTTCGTGAGCATGTCTTTAATTGCATTACCCCGAGGGAGGGAGCTGAGTGCATTAGTTACTAGACTCATCAGTGTTAAGAACACTGATGAGTCTAGTTCCTGCAAAACACTAAAAAAGATGGCAGTAAGTCTTAAATAAGGGATTTTTCTTTTATTATTAAAAAGGCTTTACGACTTGCCTTCCTACAGAGATTCTACTCTTCTGTTGGAAAGCCTTGTTAATTTTAATATATTTTCCATCCTCTTCCTCCAGCATTATGGCCATTGGGCGCTTCACCTGGCTTAAATATCCACTGCTGTCATCAGTGCCATTAACGGCCACAACAAAGTAGCTTTGAAGCTTTGTAAGGTTCGGGCCGTAATGGCAGGACAGCTCCGAGCTCAGCTGTTTATCCCTTACTTCATATTTCTCTTTGCCGTTAGATGAAGCTTTAAGTGCAGGAACCGTTAAAGCCGGTCTCGTCTTTCTTGTCCTTTTTCTTTGATTATGTGATTTGAGGTTTTGTGTGTATAGGGGATTGATGGATGCGTGTGAAGTGTGGGTGGACATGCGGGTAGTTCTGAGACCAAGTAGAAGATTCAGAGAACAGGGTGAAATGGAAGACGTTGATTCTCTGTGGCAACCCCTGGAAAAGGGACAAGCTGGGGTGTATGTGTGTATTAGTAGAGATCACCCCAATACTCAGGTATTTTTATTAGTTGCAACTGCTGTGTATTTACTGCTTTTGTTTGTGCATTAACTTAATTTCTCTGTCGCCTTTAGCTTTTAATCAGTCAGCATGAATAGACTGACTGAAATCAGTCTCCTCATACAGAACCTTTTCTCCTAGTCCCTGGCTCCTCTGTCCTAAGAAGAGTAGCACTTGTGAGACTGTCCATGTGTCTGACCTTGCGTCGCCACTTCACGCTCCCTTCACTTTCCCTCCTTTTTCAGGAATCCAATAATTGACTCAGTTGAGTGTTAGAGCTGGAGGGCTCCTTGCAAGTCCTCATCCCATCGCCATCCCAGACCTTGATGTTTGGGTTTTCTCCCTGATTTAATTTTTTTTTTGTCTTCATTTTGTGAAAGAGAAACTAATTAAACAAGAAAAAGCGATTATCAGATTAAATGAAATCTGTCAGCACTGACAAAAGTGTGGGTGTAGACCTTCACTGGAAACAAAGATCGCCTGAATGAATGTTCTTACCTGAAAGACAACTCTCAGAAGAGGGACAACTTTCGACTCAAAAAGTAGTAAATGTTTCTTATCGACAATGAAGCGCTGAAATGGCATTAACCCAGAGCCTTATGTTGTAACAGATTGGAGCTCATCTTTGTGATTGAAAGTAATTTTGTCCCTAAACTGAGGAACTTCATCAGTTTCTGGTTGATGTGAGAAAATACAAGTAGTTATCCATCATCTTCCTTCTCCACTTGAAAAAGTAGTCATCTGTAAAAGTGTTAAGAGTCCCTATGGTCAAACCTCCCTAGAGACAGACGACTGTGAACATCACATAGATCATCATCAATATTTTCACCTCAGCAGAAGAAAGAAATATCTTTCCAACTACAAGAATTCCTATGAACTTCGTCACGTCTAATTCAGCAATTCTACTTAAATGTCTAAATCTGTCTTTCACTACAGCTTCAAGACAAATCAGGGGGTGAGCAAGGAAGGAATTTGCTCTGTTTACACTGTGATGCTATGATTCCTGATCCTGCAGCTATAAGTTTGATTCAGCATTGGCTTTGGACCAGGACATCAAACATATGGCCCGCGGGCTAAAAGTGGCCCACTAGGGGCTCATCTGGGCCCCTTTTTTGTAACTAAGTTGCAGTGGCAGCAGTCGCCATGACTGCCACCCAAATCACACTGCTCCATACTGTGAGCCGTGCCGTGGGTGGTGAACCCACAGGAAGTTATGTAGATTGGAACTTGTCTGTTGGTGGATTCAAACTTGAACCTTGCACATGTAAGTCTACAACCACTAGGTCACTACTGTCGCACAATTTGTCATTGAAAGGTAATTGTATTGTGCTTGTACTGGACTGGCTCACTTTAGACATCCACTCAGGCTGCTTGAAAACATTGGTGCTTTGTCGTTGTTTGAAGTAAAACGAGAGATACAGTCAGTCTTGTCTCCCCATCACATTTAACCTCTATCACCCCGTTCACAATAGCAGTATTTTTGGAAATCTTGCTCTGACTGTACTGAAAGAAGCTGATTGGTGAACTGCAGTTAGTGCATGTGGAAAACCACACCTTCTAAATGTTACATGGTGAATGGGCGTTAAAAACATGGTGCTGCGCTGATGAGACTTCCTTGGATGCGATCGCCACGCCCCCACTAGGTGTATCTGTAGAAAAGTTACTCCTCACTGCAGGAGTAATTGGAATAGTATGAGAGTATGACACGACTACTTGTCTTTCATGTTGAAGGAGCTGAACATGTCTGGGAAAATTCTTTCAAGACAAGGGTGGGAACCCTGTGTATTCTCGGAGGGGTGTTTCAGTTACAAAAACTGGGGACTGACTCAGAGCCGCATCCTCCTCCTCCTTACACAGGAGAACCCATAGCACCCTGACATTTTAACCTACCTACATAAAGAACCTCACTTCACAAACAAGCAGAAGAACCTGCACACTGAAACACACAGGTTTGTTGGACTGAAACACACGTTCATTCGCGGATAGGCTCATTATGCATTTTAGCACCACTGGACACACCACCCTCAGACAGCCAGAGCTGATAGGTGATGCCATTGTTACCTGAGGACAGAGTAAGTCTAGCAGGGAAGTGCAGCTGAGCCTGTGGCAGGTTTGACAATTTACCAGAGCTCATGCAAAGACTAATGAGGAGCCTGGGGAGGATGAGAAAAAGGAGACGCAGAGGGAGAGAGAAAGAGAGAGACAGGGTGAGGGAGGATGATAGTCTTTAACAGTGACACACTCGGTTTACTGAAGAGGCAGCTGAGTTAAAATGTCACTGATGTTTCTGCTCAAGACTGGACGTACGTGTGAGGAGATTGAAGTACGCAGCGGTAACCATTACAGAACGTGTATAACCCGAAGCTAATGGCATGTTTTCGTAAACCTCACAACCTGGCTGCTTTTCCTTTCCGCTTCCAACTCCTAAAAAGATCAGATCGAGTCAGACGCAGAGACGGACGGACAGAAAGACAGACAGCACCTTGTTGTTTTATTGTTGTCAGACATCTGGTGTCTTGGACGTTGCTTTATTTATACACGCAGGCAGAGGCATTCGGTGTTTATGTCCGAGCCCCCAGACAGTCAACCCCAAAGACCTGGACTAATTCCCCTGCATCACATTACGACTCTCACCAATGCAAATCACAAGACACTTGGATGGAGTGGGCTGTGCTGCTGAGCCAGGCTGACCCCTCAGTAATTCTAGTCCAGAAGTGAGAAATAAAAATGCAGGGTTGTTTTGTTGAGTCATTCACGTGTTATATAATCCTCTGGCCGATAAAAATACTTTATTTTTGCAGCTTCTCTGTCAGATATTTATTTTCATATAATGAGATTTTGAACATGTTGATTACGTTGTTTTTGTGCATGCTGGCGTCAGGCAGATACAAAATAATTACAATCATTACCACAAAAGAGATGAGGGATATTGTTAATGGTTTGTTTGGACTCAGTGATGTATATTTAACTCAAACTGAATTGTCCAAGGAAATAAATAGATTGTTAAATTGTACTAAAATCACCCATAAAGACACCATGGTGGGGAAAACAGAGGCTCGAATGTTTCATCCTATTAGTATTTTTCCCAAAACACAGGAGGAAATAAGCCTTTGGTAAATGGTAAATTGAGTCGGAAAGCTCAAATGCTATTTTCTTGTCCAAACACTTTTTATAAGAAGGACTTTGAATATAGTAAGCTTTTCTACAGAGACGATTAAAAATAAAGTCAACAAAAGGACGAGAGAGAAAATTACCTCCCTTTAACTGTACCATGGCTCCTGAGGAGACTACGACCAGAACTATACCAGTACTCCTAGAGTACTGATATAGTTTTTAGTGATTTGTCACTTTGTGAAAGAAATAATATCTTGATTTTTTTTTTCCACAAAGCATTGATGCTAACACATAAATAAAAACACACACTATTTATTTAGGCTAACTTACTATGTCACATGACCACTGAGCAGAAGGGAATTGATCCATGTGATGTCCATGGGACTTCTTTGCCCCCTAAAGGTTTAATGAAACTATCTAAGTTACATCAATTTATTTGTAATTGGTTACTATTAAAATGTTATAGAAATCCATATTAGATTGGCTGTATTTCTGGCTATGCTTTATTGTTTTGAGAAGTTACGATTACGTAATCTATTAAATAAAGCCAAGCATTTATCCGTATCTTAACAGTTATAGTAGTTTTATATGCATGAATTGAAAACAATTTTGAGCTTGTGCGTCACCTTGACCAGTGTGTCCTGAACTTTATTAATTTAGTTTGGTTTATTTAAAGGGGACAATGCAATTTAATAAAACACATGATTGCACGTGGTCAGAATTAGCCAGAAGGCTAGTTTTCATCCGTAGTCCCCCGATGTGAAAAACACACAATCCAAGATACATATGTATACATTCAAAAATAGAATCACATTACATATTTACATTTAGATCTGGACATTGAATGTGAAAACATCATAAGAGTGTGTGATATTCTAGTGTTGGCAGTTGAAGTTGTTGATGAGATATGGAAGAGATATCTGCATAAATTGTATTACACAAGTTTTAATAATGAAAAACAGTAGATAAACCATGGAGACATGTGAGACAGCCCAACAAATCTCACTCGAGGGTCAGGACACAGTCTTTGGGATATAATGTCCAGGACAGGCCACATGCACACCCTACATTTATAGTCCATACGAGCTGTGATCCTTGAACTCTGGGAGGGCGCCTTATTCCCAGAGGATCCCAGTCCCTATTTAAACATTTGGCAGTGTTGCAATTGGACACGTTTGACACCTGAACTCTGCTTCAAAATATGGGGTCTGTAAGTGGTAAATGGAGTGTCCTTGCTATTATGTCATTTTGTCCTTCCAGCACTGACCACTGACCTTATGTTAGCAATCCCAGAGAACCTATCCTTATCCTAATGTTGGTCTGGGGTCAGTGTTAGTGAATGGGTTGTAATGGCCTATACTTACCAGAGTGTGTGATTTCAGGTGCAAGTAGAGGAACGGGAGGACCAATATTTGCCTACAAATGGGCCTTTAAAAGAAACTGTGTGTGTTTCTTTCTTTTTTTCAGACCTGCACTTTGTCTAATGGCCACACAACAAGAAGTTTCCCCCTTTTTTTTCTCTTACTTCTCCGTCTGGGTCAATTTCACAATGACTCCCATTCCTACATAAGTGACTGTGAAAGAATGAAGCGAGGAACATTCCAGACATTAAAGAAATAAATGGCTCTTGGGTGAGAGCTTGTGGTTGGATGTTGTGCAGCTTGAGTGGAAGAAAAGGCCGTAAAAGTACAGGCTGCAGATAAAGGCCAGCAAGAAGATTTGGTAGATTATATGAAATTGCTGGCAATTTTTGTGGCTCATGTTTGAAAATGTTTGTCTCCGTGTGTTCTCTTCCCCTGTTGACATTGCCATTGCTGCGGTTCTGAGGACACCAGGGTGTCTCGCTGTAGTTCTGGGCACAGACACAGCCTCGAGACTGCACTTTGTTAATTAACCAAATGAATTTAAGCAGACGCGATAAAGTTTCCTCTCTCGCACACTACGAGAGGGAATATCCAAAAAATAAAATCCCACCAGTATTTCAAGACCGTTTGCTTCTCTTTCTTGAGCAAATAATAGGAAAAATACCAATTAGAGGAGAAAAGCAGCAAAGCATTAACATTCATGGATTTTACTTTTTTAAATTATCCCTGAAAATGTAATATGACATTAGTCTCTGCCTCTGAATACTCTGAACCATTCATTGGCAAACTAAGGCCTGGGGGCCGGATGTGGCCCATTTAGCTGAAGGGCCAATCATTTCCAATCTATATAATTGGTTTGTATCGTGATTATACTTTGGCCTTTTCCCTGCAATGTCCACGTTTACCCTATAGATCAGACCTGGCCAAACTAAGGCTCGTGGGCCGAATGCGGCCCGTTTGGTATTTTAATCCGGCCCGCCAAACTTGTCCAAATTATACTGTTAATTTATATTAATGGGATCCTTCTACCTTTTCCCTGCACATCTCAAAGAGGCTTAAAGCATTTTGCATTTATTCAATACTTTACTTATCATCTCAGTTCATGGAAATACTCAATCTTTTTGATCCTGACCTGGTCCGTGACTCAAATTTTAGCATCACCTCTGACCCGCGAGTCAAAATAATTGCCCAGGCCTGGTGTAGATGGTGTAGAGAAGGGTTTTATTTTAGCATGTTGCCCTCTGCAAACTGCATCTGTCTGCTAACGGTTCCCGTGACTAATTTTAGGACCACAAGTCGTAAAGTTTGCTGTCAACAATCTACTGCTGTTATTTTGCTTTTTTTTGTGGACTCCCCACACATCCCAACTTTCATATTTCATATATTAGCTCTGTGAGGACTTCACTCTTTGTAGGTTGTGTGAGTATTTGTGACTTTGTTAATAAAACATTAACGAGGATGTTGATGAGTCTGACTAAATAAAGTATGTTGGAGAGCTGGCAGACAAGTCCTGCTGGGGTCTTGTAAAAACAGTGCTGGAATGGATTAACATCTGCAGCGTGACTCAACATAGCTGACATTTTGATCACCCCATTTGTTCGCACTAGTATTGTTTAGTCAGTATAGTGGATAGTTCATGAAGTTTCCATCAAAAGGGTCTTTCAAGACTTTTCTTTCAGCGGCAGTTAAATGTTAACCTGACTGAAAGGGTTTATTTTTCATGTGTTCAAATTATTCTAAAACAAGTTCATTGTCCCGTTTCAATAGCCTTAGGTTACTGCATAGTTGGTTAATCCTCTAACATTTTCTGCTGCAGTTCGTTTGGATTGTAAGCAAATATTGCACCGAATGGACGTGAACAAAATTAAAAGAAGTGTGATTCCTACCCAAATCACACTTCTCCATACTGTGAGCCTTCCTGTGTGTGGTGAGCCCCCTGGAAGTTATGTGAGTCAGACCGATGCTATGGTCAGAGCACCTCAGCGTGCAGTGGACTTGAACCTGAAACCTTGCAAACCCAAGTGCAACGTTTAAACCGCTTGCCCACCATTGCCGTTGACTGTCTTCCAACATTTAATTTTCTGACGTTTTTTTTGTTTACCTTCATTTATTTCATCAGTGGCGCCTCCCCCCTGTGTTGCCAATGCAACCCACCTAGCCCCTCCCCACCCTCTACACACTTTGGTTCCGTTGGATTACACCACTTATTGTAAATAACAGGCCTTTCATTGAAAAGAGGTTTTCAGATGAAAGCGGTTGCTCCAATTATACATTATCTGTCTCTGCTCAGTAATGTCTCTTCAAATGGAGCTGGTTCTAAATGACGTATCAAAGTGTATCGCTGTGACCCGTCATGTGACCTTCTCCCTAAGCTGCTGGTGTAAATGCAGATAATATTAATTCAGTACTGGACTGCATTGGGTGTCATGTAGGCGTCTGTTTTTGGACAGAGAGGACAGGGACAGACCCTGGTCCACAAAGCTAGTCTGGTAAACTCTCCTTGTTCTCCTGTTGTCACCTTATCCTTATTGTTTTCTGATATATATTCCTTCATACAGAGCGTGGATATTGACCTGACTCTGTCTAGAGTGTGGACTGTCCCCCTCAGTTTGATGCAGTGTGTTGGACACATTTGATATCCCGGGCCATCCCTGTCTATTGTTGGCTGTCTGCACCCTGGTATTTTCACTTTGCCCTTGCGGCTGTGACTCCTCTTATAATGAAAATTCATCCATTCTTGTCGACTGACTTTCTCAGATGATTCTCATCACCGTGTCACAACCTGCCTTTACAATATCCTTCTTCTTTAATGACCATCTAAACACTTGTCCTCCGCTCCTTCGTGTCCTTCACTTCTCCTGTTTCAGTCTGTTGTTATTCCACCTTCCCCACTTGCTTGTCAACCTGGCTGTTGTTGACACATTCCTCTGGTCTGTAGGTGTATAAGTAGCATTTAACGTAATTAAGGCTAATTTATGTACTTACGCTGTTTTGTTTTGTTTCCTGTCAGGAGAGTGTCATTATTTGAATCGTTGAACCTCCCTTTTCCGCTCCATCCAATATACAGGGTTCCTTGGTTTACAATGTCCACATCCTACAGTAGGTGCCAAATGTGACCTGCCAAGTTATTTTTTTCGTAGCCAGCAGGGGCTTAAAGAGCCTTTACATTATAATAAAGTCCATGCTGCTGAGTTTCTTAACCTGATATATCATTTTTATTTACTGAACAGAGAAAATGTAAAGTATTTGTAACTGGAATGAATAATATGCACTTGCATAAACATGTATTTATATATATCAATTAGTTTAGTATTAGTAGTAATTAATACAGTCTTACTACCTGCTTACGTAGAACTCACCCTTGCCAGTGTGGTTGACACTCTTGATCCATTGTGTCTCATGGTTACGTCACCATTTCCCATCTATAAATGTATTACAACAGTCCCGTCCAACGAGCAATGACAACCCTGCATAAATAACTAAGAAATGTTAGAATTTCTCAGTCAGACACCTGCTGTGGAGGATCAGCAGTAGGAGACAAACATCCTCCAGTCATAATGATGATCTAGGAACATCAATACAGTGTTTGTTGTTAACCCACAAGATGTAAACAGAACAAGACCCTCCATCTCTTCTAGGCTTTGCTAAACTTCACCTTATTAAAAGTCTGGGTTTTTAGCAGCCTTATACTGAACTTTAAAAAATATACAATTCAAATGAGGCGTATTTGGAGATGTGCTTGCATTCATTTTTACGATTCTGTCTGCTGCTCGTATTTTACAGCTGTATTTTTTTTCCACTTCTGTCACATCTCTTTGACTCTAAATGTCACGGATTTGGTTGGGTCGTAAAAAAAAAAGAAAAACACAGCTGCAACTTTCTGTGGTCAACCAGACCTCAAAAAGTCCCCTTCAAACTAAATTAACATTGTGTTCTTATAGTATGAACAGATCACTGCATCTTCAGATGGCACCCAGGTCTCCCCCACTGAGACACCTGGGTGCCATCTGTGTTTCACTACAGGACAGAACACACTTTTTCCCCCTGTAGAGTTCAGAGTAGGAATAATACTTAACAGTAAATATGTTTATTGTGTGTAAATAGGATTATTAATAATTCATTCTACTTTACCTGCTTATCAGTGACTGTGTATCACACTGCTCCATACTGTGAGCCATCTTGTGGGTGGTGTGCCCACTGGAAGGTATGTGGGTGTGGATGGTGCTATGAGAGCAGAGCAACTCAGTGGCAAACCTGGCAGCTGGAGGAGTTGAACATGAAGCCCTGTGTAGCCAAGTCTGCTTCCTTACCCACTAGGCCACCGCTACCGCTATTGTTAGACTCCTTTTCTTAAAAACATGAGATAATGGTGATTCCTGTAAAACATATGCACATAAACACTCTTTATTTAGATACGTATTTGTCCCTAATGTACTGAAAATATTTTATTTAACTCTTATCTTGGGCACTTGGGCCTAGTGGTTCAGGAAACGGACTTGGGTCTGCAAGCCCCTGGTTCGAATCCCCCTCCAGCCAAGTTACCGCTGAGGTGCCTTGAACATGGTATCGTCCCCACACACTGCTCCCCCGGCACTGGATCAGCTCGCAAAAAAACTTTGGATGAACAAAATCATCCTTTCCCTTAACTTTATCCTTTCGTCAAAATGATTTTGTTGAATTTTTTATGCTCATATTACACGTATATTATAATTTCAAAGTAAAAGCAGCTGGCAATAAAGATTTACACCTTAGACTTTGACCAGTCAAAACACAGGCTGTCCTTGGAAGCTGAACTGTTTACAAAGAAGGACGTCTATAATAAGCTGGAGGACGAGCACAATGTTTTTAATTAGTGGTTTTTACCTGAATTGTTACAGAGAACATTCATCATTTATCATCAGTTTGGAGTCAGAGGCCATGTTTACTTGTGAATTCACACAGGAGATGAACAGTGGAGGTGGTAAAAGCCCAGGGACGCTCAACATATTGCAGCATCACCTTGACTTTAACCACATGTGCAGTTTGCAGCAGACTGGGCATTGCGCAGCAGTGTGTAAGTCAGTGTTTTCACTGAGCTCACACTGTCATGTTTTACAGAAGGCAAGATAAACTTTCTAAGTGCTTTTTAATTAAGTTACCACAGAAGGATGTTCGGTGTTTCATCACAAATACTTTCCATCTTTGGTTTTATGAAAACTTCCCATGGCAACAGTTGGAGTTCCATAACTTTAATGTCTTCCGTCATGATTGATTTTTATGCTGTCCTGTCTACTCATGCTGAATTAATTTGGCTGCAGCGCTACCCTCCGTAACCCCGTAATTTCCTTCTTTCCTCTGCGTGTTGTTCTATTTTTTTTTTGGTCTCACACAGCTCATCTGGAATATTTAAATGCTCTTGGCTTCATTGTCTGTGGTCCGCTTATGTTTTGGCATGAAGAGATGTTTGGATGTCAGCTGCAGCTGAGATGAACATTGAAAATATGCAGCCAGTTTCAGGCAGGTCCATAGGAAAAGTGTTTTTCTTTTGTGTACTAGACCTACACTATGTGTTTGGGTTGTTATTGTGCATTTGTGGGCATGTCAGAGGCTCTGTTGTTGTAAACAGCAAAATAATAAGGATAAGTTTAGGTAAAAAGTTTAAATGAAAAATTGATATCCTCAGTTTTATATTTTTCTTTTTCACTTTCAAAACTGTGGATATCTTTCCTCCCCATCTCACTATCAAGTCCTTGTCTGACAGTTCCAACAAGCAGTAAGCCATGCAGCAATTTTCTTTTCCCCTTCCTCTGTATCTTCCTTCTCATCTGAGCTTCTTGTCATCTTTTATGCTGCCCCCTGTGGCAGTATTAAATGTATTCCTGGTAGTTTTCTCAGATTGCCAGTCTGACTGCAGTAAACACGTTTGAGATCCATAAGTCATTCCCTGTCTGTCTTAACGTGGCAGACTGAATCGTGCATTCCGACACCACAATCAAAGGCAGTTGTCGTACAGTCTCTCACAGCAGACTTCCAGTAAAATGCACCATTTGTTAAACAAACGTTTGCTGCATTAATTAGAGAATCTGTTGACAGTGTTGTTTTTGCAAAAATACCTGACACAAACTCTCGTTCAATTCTAGAATTAAGAATAGAGATCGGGATTCTTTGATATTCATTCATTTATCTTCATCTGCTTGTGATTAGGCAGCAGTCTCCCACAATTGGCACCAAAATTACACAACATCACACTGTGAGCTCACAGGAAGTTACTGTATGTGTGTTGTGACGGTGCTGTGCTCAGCGCCCAGTGGCAGTGAACACCTTGCAGACCCAAGTTTGCTTCCTTAACCAGTAGATCTTGATACGAAGAAAATCTAAAGACGAATCGCCGTCAACACAAACCTGATAATCCTCTCTAACAAATTTGTGTTGTGGGTCAGTGGTGGCCTAGTGGTTGAGGAGCAAGACATTGGTCCGGGTTTCAGGTTCAAATCCACAAACTGCCAGTTCACAATAGAGGTCCACTGTGCATGGCAGTGTCCCCACTCACTGCTCCCCTGTTGGTCAAAGCTGCCCACTGTTCACTTTGGTTAAATGCAAAGGTCACATTATGTTGTGTGCAGTGGTGTGGATCACAGTGTCACAATGGCTTTGTTTGCTTTCCTTCCCATTTAAAAATATACCTTTTTGTAAATACTGTACATTGATTTGATCTAATAGTAAAACATATATTTGCAATGACTCCAGGCAGTTGGAATTAATCTTATTACCCAATTGTTTAATAACACTAAAATAAGAAATATTATAAAAACCCAATCATTACTTGAGTATCTTGAATTATATCATCTTAGTTAGCCGACACAAATTCGGAACAACAGAATGCAGTAGATAAGGAATGGATGGATGTTATTATTGATCCAAACAAGGGAATATTAAAGAGTGATCAGCAGGGTACAACTAAGTTAGTGGTAAAACAGTACAACAACAACAACAGGAATAATACTAATAATAAATATATATTTTTTAATAGAAAATGCCCTTTTAGATAGTATTTAAAGAAAAGCACTAATTAATGTATATTATATAAATATGCTAACAGTACAGTGTAATAGTACAACACTGTTTAACCAAGTTGTAACCAAATATTCAACAGATTTGGGCAGGAATGATATCCTGTAATCCACACTGTGCTGCAGTCTTCTGAGAATGTGCGCGGCTGCTTGTCCACAGTGTTGTGTAGTCGGTGGTCCTTATTGTCAGTAATTGAAAGGAGACTATTGAGCGTCCTCCTGTCCGCCTCAGCCGCAAAAGTCTGCTGTTTGCAGACAATAATGGAGCCAGGTTTTCTCATTAGCTGGTTCAGTCTAGCCTTTGGGGCCGCTGGCTTTAGTGCTGCTCCCCAGCAGACTGCAGTCTGGAGAATGTGGCTACGTAGATGGAGAGAAGATCTCCAGCACCTTAATGGATGCGTACACAGGAGCTATTTCAGCCAACCTAAATGAAGTTGTCTCTATCCTTTCATGTATGTCCCTATATGTCCCCAATTCACTCTTAATGTTGCCTTCAAGGTGTCCACAGTTCCATTTCCTTACATTCTCACTAAGAATTTATAGTCAGACTGGAGACCAACTGTTCTCCTATAAAGATGAAACCTTAACAAATAGTTATTCTTTATGAGATTTTTTTTGTTAGTTATTATAAGTTGTTGGTTTTTACTTTTAGAAAGTTGCATGCTTCCCAGGTTTTAATGTACCGGAAAGGGACAAATTATTATGAATAAGATTATTCCTTAATTCCTATATAAAAATGAGTAACATGCTTTGCTAAAAGGAAGACACCAAGTACAGCTGGATTCTTTACACACCTTTTTACCGACCACTAAACTCACCTGCTTCCGGCAGTGGTTAAGGAACCAGACTTGGTTCCTGAGGATTTAAGGTTTAGATTCACCAGCTGCCAAGTTACCACCGGCGCTAGGTCACTATGTCACAATGATTGCTTGCTTTCCTTTCTTCCTTCATAAAGGAGGATTTAAGGACACCTTTTATTTTATTTTTTAGAGAACACATAACAACTACAGCAGGTGTATATTGAATTCAAGTGGTAGATTTGCAGTCCTCAAATGTTATGAAAGTTCAACACGTGCGATGAAGATAGATGATCCTCAGTTTATGAAATCCTCATCATTCTGAATTTCAAAGTTACATGTCCATCTCCCATACATTTTTTAAAGAAAATCGTATTTTATCATGGTCACGTACAATGTTTTTATCGACTAATGTTCCCACGGGTTTGAACGCATGATAATCACCAAGAATAAACACACGATTGAATGTATACTGAACCAGTAAGTAAGTGAACCAGTAAGTGATAAAATCTACAAAAATTATACTAAAGCTGTTTTCTTACAATTTAATGATTAATATCTTCTTAAGATAAGAGAGTGTTTATTTGCTTAGTCCAAGTTAATATCCATAAGCTTTACACCCAGTGTCTTATATCATTTGTTGACTCCATGTCCATGGAGATGATGTCATCTAAAGCTTGGTTTAAAGACATATTTCTAAGACAAAATCACGCACACGGATGAGTAAGAGATCTTTGAACACTTAGGTGTTTTCTTTTGAACCCTTGCTGACACTCTTTGTAATCCGGTGGACAAAAGATGGTTGGCATCAAATTACTCTAAGCATTTCTTCAAACAACTATAATGTTTGGGTTGATTGCAGCCTCAGGTTCAGGGCACATTTTTCATTTCGATTGTAAGATTTCAGCTCATCACACAGAAAAGTACTGTAATGGATTCGGGGGAGTAATCCAACTATATGGCCTAAGGTGTTGTTGCTTTAAAGCTCGCCCAGGTTACCGTAGAACAAAGTAGGTCTTGCTAATCCGCCTGGTAACACAATCTGCCTTGAAATGATTCCCTAGTATCTTGGGGTCTCACTCACACATGTATGAGAATCAGTTTCTCAAAGACAGTGTCACATCTAAAAGGTCCAGTCCCTCAACACAGGCAGGAAAAGTGAAATCTGATCTGGCAAAGAAACTCACCCTCTCAGACTCCCCCCCTATGGTGGCTGCAGTGTGGAGGGGACAAGGCCTTGAAAGTGCGAGACTGTGAAAGAAAGTGGGTTGTGTTCAGTATTGATTAGTATTTGATCCCTGCCAGTCGCCTTCCTCCTATGTCTCCCTGCAGACTGCATGTTGACCTTCACTGACTGTCTGTCTCCGAACACATCCAAACACACCGAGCATTAGTGAGGCTTCTTAACATGAGTGTGAGGACTTGCTTTTAACGGAGATGGTGTGAGGTCTTGTAGGAGCCTTGAAAAACACAAAGAGAGAAGAAAAAGGAAAAACTAAAGGAAGGCTTTGGGCATGTGATGGAAGACAAACGAAGTGCTTCAATGGGTCCATTATGAGCTGGGGAGGGTGGTGGTTGAGTGATGTATGACAAAGAAGAGGCTTTCAGGGGAGGTGAATGGATGTACGAAAGCATGGAGATATCAGTCTTGGGGCCAAAGTCACCACATTGTCATTAAATCCCTGACCATTATGGAGCATTTTATTCTCTTGTTGACTGAGTGATATCTGAACCTTAAGTATTACTCAAGTTTGCGTTCATCTTCATCCGCTTATCTGTTGGTCATGTGCTCAGTGGCAACCTGCCAGCCGAAGGATTCGAACCTGAACCTCCGCCAAGAAGGGAAGTTATACTTAATTGGTCCAATTTGGGAAATGATAGTGTCAACGGTACCAGTTGTTTTACCTGCTGTTAACAGGCTGCCCCTGACAAGCTCCATGTTGGGAATCTTCTGGGAATTGAACCCAGGACTCTCTGTTCTCTCTGCTTCTGAGGCAGGCGTGCACACTGCTACACTGTTGAACGGACCATAATGCAAAAAGTACAAAAAAAGATAATTTAGTTTGCACAGTAAAAAGTGGGAAATATTTACAGGTAGTTATAATAGTTCCAGGCTCATGTGTGTGATTTAGGTGCCACTGCTGCCCCTGTAACACATTGCCAGATGAAGATAAATAAATTGTCAACCAAGAAAAAAGATATTTTTCTTGCAACTGTCTTTCCATAGTCTGGTCTAACACATTTTTACAGAAGCAACTTTTGTCTGACTGTACTTTGACTTGTGTTGCACTTCTTATTTCATATCTCTACAATTCATCTCAGTGTCTCTTTGCTGCACTTCACAAATAATCACCCAGGATCTGACACAAAGTGCTTTTGAACTGAGGATAAAAGTGTACCCAGTAATTATGTCCAGTTCTAAATGGATGTGTTTCTCTCCCTTTCTTAAAGGCATGCAATTTACAGTGAATGCTGTAATCTTCCCCCGTTGTCTCTTACTGAGTTTATCAGATTTTTATGATTTAATAAAGGCAGCATCACATGACATGTCTTTGCGGCTACATCAGTGCTGTAAGGTTGTAAAAGGTCTTCCTGGTAAATTGCTGATATAAAATATTCTTTTGGTTTTATCGTCAGCTTGTACCTCCAGGTCTGACAGAGACCGCCCTCATATCTGGGTGTGTAATCTTACCATCTCTTTTTGTAAGGGATACAAACACATAATTCAGGGCAAAACCATTTAGGTTTGGGGGTCACAGACACCAAGATTAGGTGTTAAATAAACCAAAGAAGAACAATATAACAAATTACCTCTAAGTTACAATTACTCCATGTCCCCACCCTTGGTTTTCGATTTCCGTAGTAACATTTGTGGAATAATATTACATTAAATATACAGTCATGGAAAAAATGATTAGACCACTCTGCTGTTTTCTTCAATTCCTTGTTCATCTTAATGCCTTGTTCCACTAAAGGTTTATCACCTGTGCAATGACTAAAATCACTGTATTTGTCAGGACAATGTTATTGCTAGTGATGTAGGAACGGAAGTGATTTTTGTCACTGTCAATAAAACCATGCAAAATGGCCAGAAATCAGCTCTAAAATTAAACTGAATTATGACCCTTTTTTGTTGTTATTATATTTGTCCAGATTAATGTAGATTAAGTGGAAGCAGGTCTATATGTTTTGAACCCATGAAAAAATCCTTCCTCTCCTTTAGGTTTGTCCCTTTTTTCAAGGGTTGCCACAGTGAGTCAACAATGTCCATCTCCCCCTGTCCTCTATATCCTCAACTCTAACTACAACTACCTCCATGTCCTCCCTCACTGCATCCATCAATCTCCTCTTCATCTCCTACCTGGTAGCTCCATCTCTAGCATTTTTCTACCAATATAATCACAGTCCCCCCTCTGAAAATGTCCAAACTCTTAATCTGGCTTCTCTAGATTAAGAACTTCCTGTCTGTGTTGTCCCCCTGATTACTTCATTCCTGATCCTGTCCAGCCTTGTCACTCCTAAAGAGAACCTCAGGAACCATAACTGCTGAACCCATGACAAAATGAAAATGGAAATTCTAGATTCTATTAACTATCTTGTAGCACTCTGACTGATAAACCTTAGAAAGACTTATCTACTGTATCTCACAACCTATGTAACACTGACCTTTCTTAGATTAGCTATTTTAGAGAAATGTGAACATACTGTTGGCAGTTGCTTGAGTTGCTTTCTTTAAAAAAAAACATACCATTTACAAAAATTGCCACTGCTGTATCCGGTAAAGACCGAGTATCTCAGAGGCGAATGACTTCCTGAGGTATTAAAATAAGAGATGTGGAGATTAGGGGAAAGCCAAAAATGGCAGAAATATATTTCAGTCCAGCCGCTTTTTGATTCAATGTAGAGTCTGGTTTGTATATTAGTACTGACATGTCATCACCTCCTCAACCCCTGAAATAAGCAGCCAATAATTTCCCCATTTTTGAAAAAAAGTAAATGCAATCATGTGAATTAAATGAAAACACTGTCAGTTCAATGTCCAATTTCAGATATTAAACTAGAGTGTCTGAGTGAGGGTGTGAGAACCGTAGAGAGAAATGGGCCAACACACACACGGAGAATAAAATTGACTACACGGCGTTGCACTCTTTGGCCTTCCCCAACCTCACTCCACCCTCCACCTCCCCTCCCTGCCTCTGTTACCCTGGAAACTGTTGTCTATGTAGGAAGAAGCAATTCTATTACCGTGACTAGACCAGACAGAAAATAGAACTATAAAGCAACATTTAACAGTTCCAACGAAAAGAGGAAGTCCAAATGAAGCGTACGGAAAGCATGTTGTCCCTCTTTTCTCTCTTTACCGGAGAAGGGGGACATGAGGTGAAACCCAATGGATCAATGCACTCCAACAGACAAGAGGAAGGTATTTGGACGCCTGATTGGAAGTGAAAGGCAAACATAAGAAATGTGGCGAGTGTTGAACAAAACTGACAATAACTCAAGGCTCCAACATCATACAGTTTTGTTCCTCAACAAGAATAACAATATATAAGATATAATCAATCCAATATTATTTCTATAGTCCACATTTACAAATCAGATTTGTCACATAGGGCTTCACAGGGTTGGTAACATCCTCTGTACTTAGACCCTGAGCCAGGGGAAGGAAAAACTACAGAGGAAAAAAACACTTTTAACAGGGAAAAAAAAAAAAACGGTAGAAACCTTAGGGAGAACCACAGGAGAGGGATCCACTCCCTGGACAGACAGACAGTGCAATGGATGTTACCAGAGCAGAAAAATACAATAAAATAAAACAAGTACAAAGATACAACACAGTTGAAGTTCTTCCAGGTTTTGATCCTGGTCAGACTAGTCCTGGTATCGGCCCATTCACCAGCAACAACAGGATAAGATATAAGATATTGCCTATGAGTATAGGTGCCTGGGTTATAACTCCCACAATGCAATATCAACACATATACCGTTTTCACCCTGGCACTTATTTCGGTATTCACTTTGACGCAAACCAGTTTCGCTCCCCATTTGCGTTCACATTACAAACTAACGCGCATTCGCTCCTCAACTAATGCGCATTAACTAATCCACCTCTAGTCAGCGGTTTCGATACCGAATTAACTAATACGGGTGTAAAGCAATAAAAAGTAAAACGGTTGTCACTCCCCTCGTGTGTGTGTGTGTGTGTGAACACAACAACACCCGTATTAGTTTAACGAGCTCGTAAAATGCTACGGGAGCAGCTCATCTCCTTGTCAACCGCTATATGTTGCTGCATTAAAACAATTCCTCATATTTTCTCTCGTTATCTTCTTCATTCGTTCTTTGTGTCTCCTTCTCATCGCCTTCATATCTTGATCTTTCTAACCTGCTCCATTTCTTCCTCAAAAGTGCACGTGCGTTTGTTGACAACCACTATATAACCACGTGATCAAATTGAAACTGGACCATGGTTAGACTAATGCGCATTCACTCCCTTATTGTGTGAATGCAAAACGGGTATCAAATGCGCAGCGAATACCAAATTAAACTGAACGTGAATGCAAAGTGAATTGAATGCTGATTAGTTAATACAGGATCCAATCCCAAATTACCTACTTCGGTATTCGGAATTGAATGAGAAAACGGTGATAGTCTTGTCTTAGTAGTGTTTCCAGCTCATCCCTATATACAACTATTTTGTACCATCTTAATTCTTATCAAGAAGCACTTGTAAATCGCAAAAACAACTGTTGTCTTATTGCACTGGGCGAAACAATGAGATTACACTTATAATTCTGCTGGAAATAAGAACTGACATCCAACCGTTGACGGTCTTCTCTTTGTGAATCCCACCCATCACTGCTGCTTTTTTTAGTTTATATCTAAGCCTTATTCTATAATGTGACCCTGTTTTTTTATGAAGACCAATGTTTTGATGGCAGCTACAGATATTCATGGTAATTACTTACAGACAATCAGTCAGCTGTAACAGCCAGATATTCCATGTGATTAAATTGTCGTATTAAAACAAATTAAAACTCTACAACTGCTTCAGGAACACATTATCTACCTCCCCCTCATTTTGCTTTTCTATCCAGGGCAGCTCATTTATGTAACCGTTGCAGTTGACCCTCTTCCGGTGGGTTCGCAGTAGATCGACTCATGACATCACTTCTATAATCAGATGAAGTAGTATTTACTGTCCACTTTCCTGGTGCCAGTAGACCTCTGTGTGTTATTCCTGATCACTGGTATCGAGTTTCTTAAAAAAAAAAAGGAAAGGGTGCCCTTGTGGCTGGCCAGGACATTGCAACTAGTTTCGACAAATGAGAAGTTTTTGAAGGGTGAGCTCAACAGCGATGCAGTATAGGGCAGTGAGTGACAGAGGGAGAGAGCATGGCTATATATAGTCTGATCTAAGTGTAGACAGGCCAGGGAGAGAGACAGGTGCAGCGGCTGGTCATTATAGAAGAAGAGTTTAGCTTCCAGAGGCTAATAATGGGTCCTCCTCTGACATGTACCTATACTAACCTACCTCACTCTTTATATTTAGCTTTTATTTGAGACCAGTGGCTTCAAGCTGTCATGCACTTGTGTTCTTGCAAGTGACGAGGATGGAAGTGTCTGACCCTCTGGGTACTACAATCGTACAAATACAATGCAGTATCTGTACCTCACCTGGTCTCTGTCCTGGTGGTGAATAAGCTGCTATAACATTTTTTTAATCTGAGTTTCTCCCTTGAAAATCTGCACAAAGGTAAATCTGACAGATTTAGAGTAAAGAACAAATAGAGTCCTGCTATTTGCAGGACTGTGTTGTGTCCTTTTGTTCCCCGCCTGTTCATGTGACAGAGGACAGTCTCCGTAGGGAGAGACTATAGAGTCAGGGACTGGTCTGAGTTTCACGCTGCTAAGCCTTGTCCTGCTCTTGGAGACTAAAATGCTGCGTCACCACACAGAACTTGACATTGCCCCTGGCTTTCCAGCTGTAGAATGTTCTTAATTTAAAAGTACACTTGCTGACTAAGCATTATGCTTAGTTAAATACTTACATTATAAGATTATCCAGTCTGGCATTTCCTATTAGGAAATGGCAAAACCAACCTTGATTTTAACAAGTCCATTCCATAAAGTATTCTTTCAGTGTCTAATTTTTCGTATATTCAGAATATACTGTAGCTTTAACCTTGTGGTAAAGCATGAGGTGAAGAATTTGCAGTTTTTGCTGACACCAGCCAGAAAAGAAGTCAAATATGTATATTTATAAGGTCCCTATTTATACGGTCCCTGGGTTTTCGAGGTGTGAGGTGCACCTCCTCTCAACATCTAATTGGCTATAGAAAAAGTAAAATATGAGGCAGCTTTCAAGTTTGCGTACACAACAATAAATGGAAAAAATTTTATTTAAAGAGAATTTAAAAGAATTAACAACAGCAACAACTATCATGTATGTTATCAGTGGTGGTAGAACTCTAACTCATCACTGGTTTGCTGATCTGTCTGTCTGTCTGTATCTAATCTCATTTGTTAATAACATCCCATTGAAAAATCTATCTTTCCTGGTGAAACCTCCAGAGATGAAAACTTAGTCATAAAAAAAAAAAACTGTGTTCTTCAAATGGAAAACATGTCCTTAATTAAAAAAACATCCTTGGTTGAAGCCGACAATTATTTTATTTAAAATATTACGTGTTACATATATACATATATAAATATAGTTTTCATTGTTGTACAACAAGCCATTTTATATTTTTATTCTAATTGTAAAATAAACTATAGTATTTTTCAAACTGTTATAATTTATTACATTCCTATTAAATTCCTTTTTAATCCTATTGACCTTGCTGACTTTTTAACCATGTGACTGACTGAATACAGCTTTTTGTCTACAGGGGTCCTGAATTAGTTGAGGGTCACTGCTGTCCCTGTCAGTTCATTGGAGGGTCACAAATATGTGTGATGTTTAATGGTAATGTTATGACTGGCTCAGTATTTAATGTTTATAGACAAAATTTCAGCTTTTCAGTAGCTGGGGAAATATACAAATGCTTAAACAGGACCTTAAGTTAAATCTGGTCCAGATGTGTTGGTCATGGGGCAGGAGGTGACCCATATACCGGGCGTCTGACACCTCTGCTCTACAACCCGTTAACCTCCGGTCATTGACTCCTTACATTCCAGATCCATGTAGCTGATGTAATAGCAGTGGAACGCTTTTGTTATAGATCATGTGAAAGATTATGTTGGATTGGCTCCACGACAGTCCAGCTTCAGCTGCACAGGTGGGTTTCAGCTTTAAAAAGAAGGGAGGCGGTTGCGCTCCATTGTTCAACCCAGATTGAGTGCCTGACTGAGTCATTGTGTTGGAAGATAATGGCAGCAGTCAGGTTACAGTTGGACATTAAAGTGTGAAAGAAGAACTTGAGCTCAGCACGCTGTGGTAATTGAAGACCAGGAAGTTAAAAGGCCCCGATAACTGTTACATATTGTTTCTCAGTGTAATGATATAAAACCACCTGCTGTATCTACAAATACTGCAAAGTGGACAACGGGCTGAACCGACTTTGATTGGAAGAGTTCATTTATTTAAAAAAAAACTGATTTTTTTTTCACTGGCTTGGGTTTCTGGGTGCGTTTTCCCTTTTTGATGCAAAACAGTCAGTTGAGAGTTTCTGTCAAAAGATATATTGTTTCCTGCCCTGCCTTTTGGCTTCAGATTGCATCAGATTAGAAATGTTCCTGTGAAGTGTTTTGCAGCCGTACAAAAAAAAAAGTGCCTTCATAATGTGGAGGAGGAATTTGTCGAACAAGATTTGATACAAGCGAAGCACAAGTTACAATGTTTTGACTGTTGCTAAGTGAAACTTTAAAACCAGGCACAGAGTTTACCAGTGACCTTTAGTTGACTCATAAATCGTCAGCGAGACATTTCACCTCAGGGCCGTGCAGCCTGCTCCAGGTCTCATGGGGGGAATGCACCATTTAAACCATTACAGTGAAATTTGAGAGTACGGGGTCCGATGCGTTCAGTGTCGGTGGACAGCCAGTGACTCTTTATCTGTTCCCTTTTTTTTTAGTTCAGAGAGCCAAGGCCGTGTCAGATGCTGGGTTTGACTGATGACACAGAGTTAAAAAAAATAGCTCAGATATCTCTGTGTGAGTAAGATGGTGAAATCTAAACTGTAGTATTATAAAGACAGATTATTAGCAGTCCCCAACCTTTTTTGATTGCCTGCTATCACCTGGTATCCCTGTATTACTGTTGATGTCATGGCAATGTTGAATGATTTTTTGTTTTACAAAATAAAACATTGTCAGACATTTGACAATGTTTTTTTTTTTGTTCTTTTTGTTGTTTTTTTCACTGGGTCCTGTCACAAATGACCTACGGACCAGCACTAATCCCCAGACTAGAGGATGGGAACCCCTAGTTTATTGACCTTTTGGTTTCTTGGTGGGTAGAGAACAATTGTGTAAAAACAAAAGCATCTATTTGTGCATCTTTGCAAAATAACATTTCTTCACAAGCTTGCTATTTTTGTGTCTTTTAGCAAGGCATTGAAAAAGGAGACGAGGAAGGCTGCTTCACCCTAGTAAATAAACTAATAAAAGCCTTGAGTGAATAGTAATTGCAAAAAAATTGGTGCTGGAAAATTTTACCATCTATTTTAATAATGTATTCCTTGTAAACCGATCCCTGAGATTAGTTCTACGTTGTTAAAATGGTTTCACAGCAGAGAAAGACACAGCGAATACTGATATTTGACATTTTCAGCCATGGAGAACATCATTAAAAATGCCTGGAGAAAAACAAATGATGCATATGTTGATTTACCAGACATAAGAGACCAGTCATTAAAATGGAATGCTTGAGCTTGAGCAGTGTGTTCTGAATTTAAGGGTCTGCCATCGATTTCTTTATGTAAATGTTTACACACATACCGTCATCTGCACAGACAGACAAACAAACAAGTTACACGCCTTTCAGTTTCTCACACCTTTTAACAGATGCCTCCCCCAGCGGCACAGAGCAGAGAAGTCTGCATCCAAACAAGATGCACTGCCCCAGTTTTCTCGCCTGCAGTCTCCTCCCGTCTACAGCAGACGAGCTCCGAGTCTATTTATCAGTCGGTAGTAGGATGTTTTAAGTGGGCAGATGCAAACCCATGGGCTGAATAGCTTCATCCTTTGGAGGCAAAGGCTATATCAGGTCCCTGCCAAAAAAGTTTAGAAGCCTTTTTAGAAATTCTTTTTATATTAAATCTTCATTTTGGAAAGTGCATTTTAAGAGACAACTATAAAAAAAAAAAATTGCAGTGAAACTCAAATCTCCCTTCAGATTTGTTCCCTTTGTTTGTCTCTAGTGCTGCCTGCTCACGACTGCGTCTGTTTGTCCGCCCTCTCCTCTTTGTCATATATGGAACGAGCATGGTTTGGAATTTGAATAATTAGCAGTCGGCCATTAATTATGAATGGATGTGGGAGCCAATGTGTGGACCTCATACAGAGACTCATCAATTAAACAACACACAGTAGATATGCAACCTTTTGATTAAAGATAAAGAGGAAATAGGCGGATCAATAGAGACTGGAGTAAAAATCAGTGCAAACCCCGGACACAACATGGAAATTGCAAAAACAGAAGACAGTTTGTTGTGCGTGGAGCTATAGCTCATATAATGAATCTCTACTTCCTGCCTGAACTGTTATCGTCTCGTCTTTGTTCTCTCCAAATGCTTCATTGCGCTCGTCTGTCGGTTGCTCCTCATCTTTCTCTCACCTCCCGCCTCTCACCACTCTGTCACGACTTCTGTCACTTGTTAAACATGTTTATTTCATCAGTGGGTGTTGTTCGTCCAGACTTGCAGAGAAATGACAGGAAACTCTTTGCATTTACTTCACAAGAGCAAAAGAGCAGACTGTCATAGACAGTACTAATTAAATATAGTCTTGATTAGAGCTCTGGAAAGTCTCACACTTTAGTAACACACACACACACACACACACACACACAATATACCCACAATTCTCTAGTAATGATTGGTGTCTGTGTCTGGCAGAAATGAAACGCTAAGGTATAAAGAGTGCAGCCTTCCATCTTTGGAAGCAGAAACATCCTGGTGAGAGCCACAAGGGTTGACTTTGGGGGAAAGGAACAAACACGAACCAGGGCCTGGACACCAACACCTGTCTCTTATACACAAAACCTTTAGTGGAACAAGGCATTAAGATGAACAAGGAATTGAAGAAAACAGCAGAGTGGTCTAATCATTTTTTCCATGACTGTATATTGATAATTTCACTATAAATGTGTATGTTTTCCCTCCTCTCCAGATAGTATTTTCATGTGTACACACTGAATCTAGATCAGCCAAAACTTATTAGTATCAACATATGAGAAATTGTAACAGAAAAAATTCACACTTCATTGGTATTTGTTTCTTATTCGGTCTCTTTAGAGTCTTTTCAGATCATTTTCAAAGTAAATATTTCTTTACAGAACAAAATGGATGTGCCATAACAAAAAGCATGCATTGTTTTTATTTTAACAAATTCTGAGAGTAAGTGAGGTCTACATACTGGTGGGCTAACTCACACACAGTTTGATTTTATCTTGTGGGCCAAAAAATAATTACACTGCGGGCAAGATTTGGCCCCCGGGCCAGAGTTTGGCGCCTGTGCACTACTGTAACATATAATATATTTAACACTGTCTGACTCAATACCTCTATGATTCTCAGTTTAGCCCAGCGATTAGCATGTTGAAATAGTTGTAGTAAGATATTTATAACTGGACCCTGAAACACCCATGATGGGTCCATAGATCCAATATGTTAAGTATCTTAACGTATGATGGTTATGCTTAGTTGATATGAGTAAATACATGTTTAACGTTTTCAGTGTAGGTATAGTAAATCACTTTGACCTAGTTTTCCAGGTGAACTACACATCCCTAATGGCATCTCCCATGTGGGAGTGTGTGAGTTGCAGCAATAAATACAAAGCCTGAGATGGTTGTCATTAATAATATTTTTGTTGTTGTTGTACCATAGTCTGATTTGCTCCCAATCTAAGAGATGTGTGTGCAGACCCCTGGTCTTATACAAGAGGCATTTGGCTGATTTCTCTGCACATGGTTTTATGAGTAACATTTTATGTTGTCGCTGAAGCATGCCCTCTTCCCTTCCCTCCAATGTGCAGTTGTAAAATGCTCAATAAGTCCCTAGTCCAGGATTTAATTGCTTTGGTAAAACAGAACTGTTTTGTATAACTCCAGTTATAACTCCACCCATTTATACTGAAGAGAAATAATGCACCTCAGGACAAACATACACAGTGACTGTTCTGCAAAGGAACCCTATTGTGATGAATGATGACCTGTCTTTTCAGATAGATCAGAGTGTCATACTCAATCTCACAGTGGGCCACAATTAAAAACAACAGTCATGTAGTCAGGGGGCCAGACTGAATATTTATTGGAAAATAAACTGTAAACATTTCCCCTTCTCCAGATATTAAATGCAGGGGCGGTGCTTGGGTCTCTTGGGGCCCTTAGCAAGATAGTGCCTCGGCCCCCACCCTATCAGTGCCCACAGGGAAAAAAAAAATCCCTGTCTCACCACATCAGTGGTGTTTCCCTTTATCTGTAGCCTTTCCAGATCTTTCATATGTTTTAATGTTTGTTTACAGACCTACAACAAAAAAAAACAAGTGTCTGCAATAACAAAGACCATGCTTCACCATTACTACAAATCCTACCAGTATAGTATATGGGCTGTATACTAGTGGGCCAACTCTTGTACATATTTGAAATGATCTTGCGGGCCAAATATAATTACACTGCGGACCCCATTTGGCCCCCGGGCCTCAGTTTGAATCCTGTGAGATAAATCAATCACACACAAGAAGTCTGTACTCCTGAGTCCTCATTATAAAGTACTTAAAGTATACAGTGATGCAAAACTGTATTGTACACGTATGTATTACTGTATTAATTGTCAAGACTTGTCCGTACTAAGTATATTCAAATCCATTTGTCTTGTGTTAGTTTTTTTTTATTTTATATTACAGTATTCTGTTGAACAATTTTGCTCTTTTTACTCAAATATAATTCTTAAATTAATTCATTAAAATAAAAAATAAATAAAAATAAAATTAAAACTAAAAATCTAAGTCAACTGGAACATTCTGCTCTTTTTTGGGAGCCGAGAAAAAGAAGTAAAATATGCACAGTAGGTCGCAGCTGTTGGGATGGTTTTTTGCTTTAACGCTTCAGTTCATTCTAAAAGGGACCCTTAATACTGGCCACAGACAGTTTCTGCTGTTTCCTGATAAAAGACAAATGTTTCTGTTGGTACCTGTTCAGAAACAAACGGAAAACAGATAGTGTTTAAGAAGACAGGAAGACGTCTGTTAAATGTTATGAATGTGGCTTCGGGCTCTGAGGATAACTTGTGACCTACTGTAATAAACTAGATTAAATGTCAATGGCCTGGCAGTCGGGGTAAAAACAAACAACAAAATCATTAATCAAACTTAATCATGCAAATAATCCTGATTGAATGGAGGCGCCCTGAGGAATAGTTTCATAGTGAGATACAAGTGGTCTGAGGTTGGGACACCATAACTCCACCATAACTGTGTTTTATTTAAGACAATGACATTCAGTGTTCTGGTGGCCGAGCTTTAACAAGAGCATGACGTCAGTGAGGGCTTTGGGATTTAATGGTCAGCCGCTTTTTCAAGTGTACTCTCCCACAGCTAATTCAGACTTACACACCCACGCCTTGGGTCCAGTTGTGTTTGTTTGAAAGATCCTTCTCCAAAATTAAACTCTGTTCCATTTCATCTTTAATCATCAATCCAATAATTATCAAAACAGCATTTGTTTTGGACAAAATGATTTCACAAAAAGACTGGACAGAAATGGTTTCTTGCATCTGGTCCGCTCCAGAGTTTAGGAAGGGGCTAAACATTAGCACAGCTGTAAAAAGAAAATCAAGTTTTAATGGGCATCATCTGCCCTCTGTGTCCTCCCCCTGAAGGCTGTAGTTCTGCTGTCTTGGCAGTGTTTTGTGAAGCAACTTCCCTCGTTACATAGCATTAGCCCCATTATTCAAAACCTCTTCAAAGCATCAGGACCCGAGGACGAAGAAGACATTCTTTCGGGCTTCTTTGGGGAGACAACAAACCAAGCTCCTTCAAGCCAACTGGCCTCTGCTGCTTCAGACGCAGCCAAACCTGCTGGGTATTTTATTTTTGTAATGGTTTTATGCATGAGAACCAGTTTTGGCTCTTGATATTAATGCAGTATGTGACTCCAAGACATATTTTACAATGAAAATCCCAGCATTTATCTGTTATATTTGCATGTCTGATATATGTTGCATAGCTGTGTGGTAGTTGTTTGTGATAGGCTTAAACACAATGAGACTCTTTGTTTAGAGCCATGTAGTCAAACCTAGCCTGGAGCTTTGTGCAACAGATTCACCCAAGTTAAATTATTTTTTTCTACTGAGCGTGTTTTAATGCCATGTAAAATATTAGATTATTTTGTGCAAAATCCGGCCATTTGTTCCCAATAGTCTTATTCTACCACTCAAGTAATTGACGACATACAGTGGGGGATGGGACAATGGGCTTAAGGAAGTGGACCTGGGTCTGGAATATTTCAGGTTTACGGGTCTCTTAAGCTTCCACCTGCTCACTGTGGTGAGGCATTAAGGCAGAGGTCATAGCTTGCAGTGATTTGACCGTATTTTTCTAGCCATCCACTTTGTGCATGTCTCCTAACAGGTGACATACTGGGGTCCTCATACACACACCATAACATTGCTCTGAAGCTCAGTATGTGTGACTCCGCACTGTCCAAACACAGTATGGTACAGAATTACACTGACTCTTGATACATAAAGCTGGTGCTGTGATTGGCTGTGAGCTGGATACTTTTGTCAGAGTGAGGGACAGGAGGACACTGGACAAATTGCTCTCCATCATGGACTCTGTTGGAGAAGTGTTGTGAGTCGGAAAAGTTCTTTCTGCAACCGACTCCTTCAGCTGTCCACTCACAGCGAGAGATACAGGACCTCATTTATTCCATACATCTGTATAATAACTAACCATTCATTGTTAGAAAGTAGATTAGAACATTTCATGTTCATGTCACTCTCATGCACTACCTTTATTCTACCTCAGTTTTTACCTTTTGTAATTCCATTCCTGCTTATTGTGTTTAATTTTAATCTATTAAATCTTTTATCTTCTGCTAGAATTTTTATTCCTTCTTATTGTGTTTGATTTTATTCTACTGAATCTTCTATATTCTGTAAGAATTTGAATTTTTTTTAATTCCTTTATTATTTCTGCTTTTCTAATTATACTTTATTTCATTTTTTTTTCTGTGGTAGTTCAATGTGCTGCTGTGCCGTGGACCAATAAAGTCTGTCTAAGTCTAAAATAAAATGTGTTGCAACTCCAGGGTTTATGAAAGTCATACTTAAACATTTTAACAGATTTTTAATGCAGTTTGAGGTCAGTGAACACAACCATAATCCAGACATAAAGGAACACTGTATTATAAGGTGCATTGTGGATTAATGAGAAAATTGTAGGGTTTTTTAAGTGGGCGAAAGAAATAGTAGGTATGGATAGTTCCATTTTGCATTCATACCCAGCTCTTTGTAGAGTTTCCACTCTGCACATTTAAGAACTAAAAAAAAGTGCATTCCTCCACAGAAATAGGGCAGTGGTCTTTATACATGGCTTTGTTTCTGTCTTTGTCGTCCTATAGTTAAGTCCTACTCCATAATAGATGTGTTCTTGTAGAGATCCTGCTTTGATGGAAACTAGTTCCCAGAGGTCCTTTGAATATTTACTCTTCTCGCTCAGTGATTCTTCTTGAATCTTTGGTTGAAGTCTTTACGACATGAAGTCAAGGCAGAAGCTGTCTGCAGTGTGGTTTCATGTCACATCTGAGCTCTGATGAGACAAAAGCAGGAAAATCTAGTCTAGCCTGCAGGGCCAGAAAGAGGATGGTGTCCTCCATCGTACCCCACTTGTAGCAAGGTGGTAATGACTCTCCTGATGTAGAAGTTGCAGCTAATTATTTTCTGTCTTAAATTTCTCATGTGTGAACTGTGTTCAACCTAAGTGCTGATGGGATAGAAGACCAAGGTCTTCATTCAGCTACAAGTCTTTTAACCAAGTCTTCTTAAGTGTAGGGAAGAAAGACAGAAATGAAGACAACTTAAGATAGTGGTCTTGAATTCGATTGATGTCTCATGTCAGTTCTTTTTACAATAGTCCATTTCTTTGGGTAAATGTCTGTGATGTAAGGACATCAGTCCATCATTGAATGTGTCATAAAGGAGTTTTCAATAGAGTCTTATTGATTCACCTCTGGGGATGAACAAAAATGGAAGCTCAATCTGTGATGGCTGTCCTTATCTTGTCATGAGCAAACAGTTTTTACTGAGAGAATGTTATTACTACACTGCTGCTGATGCTGCCTTTTCTCTATCTTACCATTTGTCTCCAGCTGGAACCATCTAACCCTCCATTTTGTTCTTATCTCCTTGTGTCATCTGGCTCTGCCTTGAAATTCATTTACGCATCAATTTTCCCTCATGCTTTTCTTGCCTTTCTGTCCTTGTGTCGTCTATTTCCTTTTGTATGTTTTTTTTTTTCATTTTCTCTCCATCCCACTGATAGATAAATGTCACAAAAGCCTTTTTCTTCCATACAGAACTTTTCCACGATGACTGACTAGGTTTTAACATCAGTCCTTCAGCTCCTGCTCATGACTTAGATGCAGAGGGAAACGTCAAAATAAATCTTTCTGTGATGTGATGTGATTTTAGCTTCTGTTACGAATGGAATAAAGTCTCAAAATTGCGTCGATGTTGTTGCCGTGCTGCTCTTAGTGACCAAAGACAGCAGTAACATTACATTACATTAAGATGACAGTCAAGATTCATCGATCTACTGACCAGTGATAAGAATCAGCTGTTTTCATAACTTGGTCATCCATGAGTGGCTACCAGTCTACAAGTAAATTTTGGTTTTGTGTAAGAACAGGAAGGGAACAGGAAGGGTACTCACTGAAACTGATTACTGTGTCAAACTGTGTCATTAGTTTGGAGGTACTAATGTTCATTAACTTTGTAACGCGAGGTACGAGAGCCAAATATTAGGCTCAAAGAAACCCAACAACAGATGAAGAATCTAAACAAAGACGTAGTTGTTGGAAGTAGTCTTGCTATTCCACTGTAGCAGTGGTAGTAGCTGCAAAAGTAGATTTGACAATTGTACAAAAGTTATCCCAGGATTAATGTGGATTAAATGGCTCAGTTGATATACACTAATTAATGCAAAGTTTTATTAGGAAGCACCAGAGACTTTTATTTTTTAGTACTCGCATTTGGTCCTTATTGTTAAAGTTGAAGAACTAAAGGAAAAACTGAAATGTTTTCCTTTGACTTGTTTCTTTTTCTTAAGATCTAAATGAAAATAAATCATATCAGGAAAAACAAAATTATCATGACAAATAAAAAATAATCCAAACTTGCAACTTGGTGCAAGAGATATGCTCTTGAACAGAGGTGTCTAACTGCTTAAATATTCAGGCTGGTTTTGGCCCACGGGCTATATGTTTAGCACCCTTGTTTTATTTTGTGATCTTGTTGTGGGAAAATACTGTAACACAGTGGACAAATGATTGGTGTTTCATGTGTCACATGTCAGTAAAGATGCATATATTTTGTACTTTGGCATTTTAGACTGTTTTAACCTACTGCTGAAAGAGCTGCCTGGATCAGTGATATCTTGCCTACAGGAGCTGGGACAGGTTGTCCATCAGAGATGACAGCTTAGTCACCGTACTTTCCTCTCTTACTACCTCCACCTGAGTCATCAGGGCATCCCAGGACAGAGCTGTCTTTCCTTATCAGTCCGTCCAGCCTTTTCCTCTCTGCTGTTGCGCCATTGGCCAAGCATACCACACAAAAATTGTAGAAGAGTTTGGACCAGGACCTGTCACTTCAGCTGACAGAGTCGGCTCCTACACTACCTGTAAAGCAGTGGTCCCCAACCACTGGGCCGGGGACCGGTTTTGGTCCTTGGGTGAATTGGTGCCGGGCCGCAGAGAAATAATGTTTCCTTTTAGCCCCATCTGTCTATTACTTCCACTTGATCCATACCCATATCAACAAAAGAACTGAACAATAGAATGGCTAGGATTCCATCATCAATAATGCAACTATATTTGATTAGGAAATATTTTCTCAGTCAAGGGTCACAACTTAACGGCCAGTACGAGACATATAACCAGTCCGTGGCACAAAAAAGGTTGGGGAACACTACTGTAGAGATCAATCGCATCACGTTCAAGTTAGCATCCAGGTTCGTCAAACACAGAATTGGGTTCACTTCTATAATAATTGATGTGCCAATTATGCTTATGTATCAAAATCTATGCACTAAACAACCAGCTGATGCGTTGCTTTATTTTTGTATGTTAGAGAGTGTCTGGCATTGAACCTGTTTATGGAGCTACACTGTTCTGTTGTGTGTATGAGTTGCTCTCTCACATAGTAATTTGAGATGGTCATAAAGCCTAGGAGAGGGTGTAAATACTGACTTCTCTCAGTTAAGAGGTCAGTTAAATTTAAGAGGTAATTTTACAGAGCCTGTGGACTAACCTGTGGTTATGGGATCACTGCTGTCCAGGAATGAATACAGAGGACTGGGATCCTTTGTGTCTAGATCAGTGGTGTCCACACTTTGTGTCTTGTGAGGTTCTTTTCAGCTGAAGTGATCTACAGAGATTGAAAAGTCTAAATATATTTACCTATATAAACTGGATATCTTAGTCTCTGCATTATGTTATATATGTTATATTGTCTGAGTTAATATCTATATGATCCTCACTTTAGCCCAGTGATCTGCACCTTGAAAGACAATAGCATCTGTACTTTTAACCTCTATCAACACTTCTTTGGAGATCTACTGATAGTTCCCATTCTACCTATTTGGCACCGCTGGTCTAGATACTATAGGTCTTTGTTTGCATTTATGTACATTTAAAAACCCTGCGATTTTCTTCACATTGAATTTAATGCCTGGTACATTGGTTTGGACAAATATAGTGATAACAACAAAAGTAGCTCATAAGAGTTTTATTCAAGGCTGATATCTTGCAGTTTTCCATGGTTTTCTTGATGGAAATCTCGCAAGCTTTTACATCAGCTTTGTAATTGTATTGCCAAAATGCAGTACTTTAAGGTATTCCCACATTGCCATCTTCATTTTATTGTCCAGGTAATATACCTTTAGCCATACCAGGCATTAAAATAAGAGAGAACTTGAAAAAAGAACATGCAGTGACAACGAGAAACAGAGAGAGAGATCTGTGTGTTTCTTAATTTCTACCTAATTTGAAGGCAATTGTGTCGTTTTCATGAACTTGGAAAGAGCTTGGTTGACTTGACATGATGATGGGAGGGAGGTAGAAAAGGGGAGGGAAGTAACTAAAAGACAGAGGAAGGGGTGAACACAACAAGGGGAGAGAAAGCGAGAGCCGTAGGGGCCCCTGGGCATCTGTGCAGCAGGGAAACCCTGGAGATCTGTCGATACACAGTCAGGTGGTGGTTGCAGGATCAATTCAGGCCGAGGGCATTGTTTCTCTTCTAATTGCCATGTGCCCTGGCAGTGCAACACATGCACCCTACTTTGCGAGCGTACACCAGCTACTGTTTCCCAATTTTAGTCTTAGATCTCGGCAGTTTAGAAGTCAGCAGCTGTTCCTGTTTTTCTTTATTGGTATTGTTTAAGACAGCAAGCCACTAGCTGTAAACATGCTATAACTTTACAACATCACAGAGCCACATTTTTGCAAAAGTTCAGTGAAAGATACATGACAATTAGTGGCATTTGTGTTCAGACTGGAAACATGTGTTGTCTGAATCGTGAATGAGTTGCCTGGGTATTTGTGTGGCTTATGAATGCAGCTATTATGACTTCCTTCCAGTGTATCATATGTCTGAAATTTGCATCAGACATTGTAAAGTACACATGGTTATGAATGCTGCGGAGACTATACAACACTGTTGCTCCATTAAGTAATTTACAGAGTGGTTTGGTTTTATCAGTTTCAGATAACTATCGGATTGGACAGGAAGACTGCATAAAACAAGTCATTACAAACTGTCTCAGGATTATTGCTAAAAAAGACATGTCTAAATCTGGTTATCCTAAAAATACCATCCACAGTGTGTCAGGAGTCGCTATGAGAACCTCGGAAAATGCCTGGTCTTCAACAGTATTAATTAATCTCCGGTTTCTCAGAATCCGTTTGTGTCAAAGTCAGTTGGTCAGCTGTAGTCCTGATTTTTTCCGTGCTCCATGAGGCTGAAAGTCGAAGCCCACACGGACACAGGGCTGAGTGTTTAGAGGGAATTTTGAGCAAATCCTTTCTGACTAGAACAAAATACCAACAATTTTATTTACTAAGCAACTGGAGCGACAACAAG